>ML391502.1:8489-37824 GCA_005239525.1 Nicotiana knightiana
TTTACTTTGGGACTGCGGGTTAGATTCCCGATAGATCTCCCTGCACATTTACTTTGGGATTGCGGGTTAGATTCCCGATAGATCCCCCTGCATATTTACTTTGGGACTGCGGGTTCGATTCCCGATAGATCCCCCTGCACATATGATGGACTACGGGACGGTATCCCGGGAGATCCTTCGGATATACACATATGATGGACTACGGGACGGTATCCCAGGAGATCCTTCGGATATACACATATGATGGACTACGGGACGATATACCGGGAGATCCACTGGACAGTTGAGAAAAGGACTACAGGATGGTATCCTGGGAGATCCTCATTGTTACCATTGTTATTGAGTTGTACATAATTCGTGTTTACTCCGCTCTTTGTGTTCTCGGGTTATTGTCTTGTTTAACCTGTGTTATTTCACTGTTGTACTCATTATTACTGCCTATTTTCATACTGTAAATTCCTATTATATTGTTTAACCTCAGTAGGGACCTGACCTTCCTCGTCACTTCCCGACCGAGGTTAGGCTTGGCACTTACTGAGTACCGTTGTGGTGTACTCATGCCCCTTCTGTGCATGCTTTTCATGTGCAGATCCAGGTACCTCCACCCAGGTGCACTATCCCCGAGGTTGAGATACCTAGCAGAGACTTCGAGGTACATCTGCCGCGTCCGCAGACCAGGAGTCTCTATCTTATTCCAGCTTTAGTGGAAATTTTTTTCCTTCCTTATAGTTGTTTAGACATTCTGGAGTTGGAGCCGTGTATTACATTTCTGTTAGCCTGTGTTTCCCATGAGTTTCCGGGTTTTGGGGTGATATTGTAGACTTTCGCATTATTTTTGAGTTGTATATGTCGAGCGACATTTATATACAGTCTTTCTTTTAGATTTGTTCAGTTTTTACTTAACTATTCCGCAAGTTATATTGTTAGGCTTACCTAGTTATAGGGACTAGGTGCCATCACGACATGTTCACGGAGGGAAAACTAGGGTCGTGACAGAGAGAAGCTCGTCACAGAACTCGCAGCGGCCAAATTAGAAGTCGAATCGACCAAGACCAACGTTGATGCAATGGTGGCAATCTACTGGACCGATGTTAAAGCTACTCAAGTCCGAGTAAAGGAAGTCGTGAGGCTGCTCAGTTTCGAGCAAATTGGGTCGCTGAGCATGCCAAATGCCAGTCTCGGAGGGAGACCCTTGAGGAAATCCCTGCTCGTGTCTTCGATCTTACGACTGAGATCGAGAGCGCAAAGGAGCTTGAAGCCGAAGCCAGGGGTTAGCTTATCCTG
Source organism: Nicotiana knightiana (assembly GCA_005239525.1). Classification (NCBI taxonomy): domain Eukaryota; kingdom Viridiplantae; phylum Streptophyta; class Magnoliopsida; order Solanales; family Solanaceae; genus Nicotiana; species Nicotiana knightiana. The sequence continues at coordinate 9,774 of ML391502.1, forward strand.
ATGACGACGTTTTCGAGAGCTTGAGTGGGTCTGAAAGTGGAGAAGGCCCCTAGGATGAAGATGCTGCTCCTGAAGATGACTAGGCCCTTTAGGATTTTACATTTTGTGTCTCTACTGAGGCTTGTTTCGGCTTTTTGTAAAGAATTTCCATTGCGCCATGTTGCCCTTGTAAATGCCTTTTGAGTTGTATATATAAAAACCTTCTTTCACTTTCATGTATTCTAAGTCTATTTTCTTTTCATTGATCTATATAAAGGCCGGAATGCCTTAGCATAAAGTTATGGAGTTGTATTCTGAAGTCCGAGGTTGTTCTGTTTGAAAATTGAATCATTGTAGCCTTTTGGCTTTATGGTTGAGCGAGGTTCTGCTCGAACTCGAAATAGGGTAACCCTTAGATTTTCTAGCTGAGAGAGAATGTTCTCTCTAACTCAAAGTAAAAGTAGCCCTTAGGCTTTTGTATTTTATGTATTAGGCCGATCTGGCCTTTGTAAAAAGATTGTTTATACGAGTAAGGCTTTCTCCCCTTTTCGGCTTGAAAAAGTTTTTATCACTTGTGTTTAAAAAAACTTGTAATGCCTTAGCATGAAATAATAAGGGATCGTTCGAGAGTTCACACAATCTTGTATTCATTAGAGTTTTCGAGGCTTGGTATTATCGAAGCCTTTCACGACTTTGTCGGGGGTAGCCTTTTTAACCAGTTATAAAAGAATTCGAAGACCTGTCTTGTTACGAAATTCGAACGTCTCCGAACCGTATTAATTTGGTCGTAGCCTCTTAGTACGGGATCTGCCCGTTGGAATTATTTTCCTGTTTTACTTCGAGCTTGACCGAAGTACAAATCCCTGAGTAGGGCGATCGTGGACTTTAAAATTTGAGGGTTGTCTAAAAGTTCTTATGACCTCGATGTTTCGATGATTTGATCTTATTTGAATTTACTTTTCGGACGGTAGTCCCCGAGTTTGGGGTGGTTATCCGAACTCTGATTATGATCTACAGTTAAGTCGGTTTCCATAATAGATCGAGAGTATGAAATTATAAAGTAGAAAAACTTTTCTGAGGCATGAGATATCGGGCAAGGAAAATTACTTCTCTTTATAAATAATTATACATGCGTATATATTTTGTGCCAGGGCTCCAAAAACCTATGTGGGCACGGTTCAATTGACTGTTCGGCCATAGAAAATTTTACCTATCGAGGCCCTGCTGCTATGAAGTAATTTCCTCGCAACAAAGTTGATATTCGAGGCCAATGCCCCTCAATATTCGAGGTTGATTGCAAAGAAGCCTCGGATACTGTTGAATTGTTCTAAGTTAACACGATCAATGGTTTCCTCATTAAAAACCTCACCGGAAAACCCATTTGTGACAAAACCGATCTAAGGAAAAAAGAGTGCAACGCGTGCTTTCAGACCTAAAGGCTTCGTGTGGAAGAATCCATCATTTATTTTTGGTTGAACACCTGCAAGAGTTAGTATAAAATAGAAATGAAAATAGAAGGAGGTCGTACCTTAGCAGTAGTATCGTTTTAGGTGTGATATGTTCCAATTGCTCAGTAGTTGTTCATCCTTCATCGTGCCAATCTTGTAGGATCTTTTTCTGATGACTTTGAGTATCTGGTATGGTCCTTCTAAGTTTGGACCAGTTTTCCTTCATTCGGATTTCGGGTGTTGGGGGTGACTTTCCTTAGCACCAAGTCCCCGATGTTAAAATGTCGAAGATTGGCTCTTCGATTGTAGTACCTTTCGATCCGTTATTTTTGGGCGGCCAACCGGACGAGGGCGGTTTCGCATCTTTCATCCAGCAACTCTAGGCTCGTATTCATGGCCTCGTTATTTGACTATTCAGTCGCATATCAGAACCTGATGCTAGGTTCCTTGACTTCGACCGGAATTAGGGCTTTTGCGCCATAAACTAATGAGAACAGGGTGTCCCCAATACTAGATTTTGACGTTGTGCGGCATGCCTAAAGGACCTCGAGTAGTATTTATCTCCACTTCCCTTTGGCATCGGTCAATCTCTTCTTAAGATTCTTAATGATTGTCTTGTTGGTTCATTCGGCTTGTCCATTCCCGCTGGGATAATAAAGTGTTGATAGGATCCTTTTGATATTGTGATCCTCGAGAAATTTAGTTACCTTGCTGCCGATGAATTGTTTTCCTTTATCACATACAATCTCGGAAGGCATCCCACATCGACATATGATGTGGTCCCAAATAAATTCTATGACCTCCTTTTCTCTGACTTTCTCGAAAGCATGTGCTTCAATCCACTTAGAAAAATAATCAGTCATAAATAAAATAAACTGAGCTTTACCTGGGGCCTATGGAAGAGAGACGATGATGCCCATTCCCTATTTCATGAACGGCCATAGGGATAAGACCGAATGGAGCTATTCCTTGGGTTGGTGAATCATTAGCGCATTCCTTTGGCACTTGTCGCATTTTCGAACGAATTCCTTTGCATATTTATCCATGTTGATCCAATAGTATCCGGCTCTGATTATTTTTTGTGGACCAACGACTCGGTATCATTTGGCCCCTTGTGTACCTCCCTTAATATATACTCGGTATCTTTTGGTCCCAAACACATTGCTAATGGACTGTCGAACATCTTTCTAAACAGTGTTTCCTCTACGGACAAGGTGAAACGCAGTGCCTCTGTGCATAGAGCCCTCGACTCCTTTGGATCTGATGGGAGTTTTCCACTCTTTAAATAATCTACATATTTTTTCTCCAGTCCCAGGTCAAACTCGTGGAGTTTATATCGATGTGGCCTTCTTCGATCACCGATCTCATGATTTGTACGACAGCCCCCAAATTGAGTTCGCCGTCTTCGACCGATGACCCTAAGTTTGCGAGAGCATCGGCCTCATTGTTCTGATCCCGAGGCACATGTTGCAAGGTCCATTCCTTGAATCGATGCAGAGACATTATGTCTTATCCAAGTACCTCTGCATTCGGTCTTCTCGAACTTCGAAGGTCCCATTGACCTGGTTCACGACGAGGAGAGAGTCACATTAAGCTTCGATCACTTCCGCCCCAAGCTTTTGGCTAGTTCGAGCCCTGCAATCATGGCCTCATAATCGGCCTCATTATTAGTCAATTTCGTAGTTCTGATAGATTACCTAACTACGTTACCTATGAGCGATTTTAGCACGATACCGAGTCCAGACCCTTTTACGTTCGAATCACCGTCCATAAAAAGGGTCCAAAATCCCGAAGATGTACCCAATTTTACTAACAGTTCTCTTTCGACTTCAGGTACGAGGGCTGGCATAAAGTCGGCCATGAAGTCTGCCAAGATTTGAGACTTGATGGCCGTTCGGGGTCGATATTCAATATCATACCCGCTGATTTCTACGGCCCATTTGGCCAACCGGCCCGAAAGTTTGGGCTTATGCAAAATATTTCAAAGTGGATAAGCCGTTACAACACATATTGGATGGCACTGAAAATATGGTTTTAGTTTCCTAGAGGCGCTTATTAAAGCAAGCGCTAATTTTCTAAGTGTGGATTCTGGTTTCGACCTCACCTAAGGTCCGACTAACATAATAGACAGGGAATTGCGTACCTTGTTCTTCTCGGACTAAGACTCCACTTACCGCTATCTCCGAGACCGCCAGATACAAGTAAAGCTGCTCGTCCGCTTTTGGAGTGTGTAGCAGCGGTGGGCTCGATAAGTACCGCTTTAGTTCCTTCAAGGCTTGTTGGCTTTCCGGATTCGACTTGAAGTTATTCTTCTTATTTAGTAATGAGAAGAATCGGCAGCTTTTGTCTGATGATCTCGAAATAAATCGACCAAGGCGGCTATGCGCCCAGTTAGTCATTGCACGACCTTTACATTATCTAATACCGTGATGTACTCTATAGCTTTAATTTTATCGAGGTTGATCTCGATCCCTCGATTTGATACCATAAAGGAAAGAAACTTTCCCGAGCCGACCCCGAATGCACATTTTTCTTTGTTAAGCTTCATGTTGTACTTCTTCAGTATATCGAAGGTTCCCTGCAAATGCTTCAAATGATCCTCTGCTCGCAGGGACTTAACTAGCATGTCGTCGATATAAACTTCCCTTAATTTTCCTATTTGTTCTTCGAACATTTGGTTACTAGGCGGTGATAAGTTGCACCAACAGTTTTTAGTCCGAATGACATTACATTATAACAGTAGGTGCCGTACTTAGTGATAAACAAGGTCTTTTCCTGATCTTCTGGGTTCATCTGTATTTGGTTGTAACCGAAGTAGGCATCGAGAAAACTAAGAATCTCGTGGCCGGCCGTGGCATCGATCATACGATAGATGTTAGGGAAAGGAAAAGAATTCGTCGGACATGTTTTATTCAGGTCTTTGTAATATACACACATTCTAAGTGTATTTCCCTACTTATGTACTACTGGTACGTTTGCTAACCATTTGGGATACTTTACTTCCGGAATGGATCCTATTTTGAGAAATTTGGTTACCTCGTCCTTGATGAAGGCATGTTTGACCTCGGACTGCGGCCTTCTCTTTTGCTTCACCGGGCAGAATTTCGGACCTAGGCTTAGTTTGTGAGCGGTAATTACCGGCGGGATCCCTGTCATATTGAGGTGGGACCAAACAAAGGAATTCATGTTAGCCTTATGAAATTGAATAAGTTTTTTCCTGAGCTCAGGGGTTAGCCCCGTGCCCAGATATACCTTTTGTTCAGGTTGATGCTCGGTTAGTCTGATTTGTTCCAACTCTTCGATCGTTGACTTGGTGGCGTCGGAGTCATCGGGGATTATGAATGATCGGGGGATCTAGTAGTTTTCATCCACGCCTATCCTTTTCTTCTCCAATTGGGTCGAGGCCGTCATCTGTGGTTGCTATTTGGCCTCTTGTTTTCCCTTTGGATCTGATCCCTTTGTAGAGAGTGTTGATACCGGTATTACTTCATCGACATCAAGTATTTCCTTGGTGGCGGGCTGCTCCCCGTAGATCGCTTTTAACTCCCTCTGATGTCGAAAACTTCAAAACCTGGTGAAGGGTCGAGGGTACTTCCCTCATGTTGTGGATCCATGGACATCTAAACAGTGCATTATACCTCATGTTACCCTCGATCACATGGAACTTCATTTCTTGGATAGTCCTGGCCACATTCACCGGTAAAGTTATTTCACCTTTGGTGGTCTCGGATGCCATATTGAAGCCGTAAAGTACTCAGGTTGCGGGAACAACTTGATTCTGTAGGCCGAGCTGTTCTACGACCATCGATCGAATAATGTTCGACGAGCTACCTGGATTAATCAAAAAACGTTTAACTTGAGTTTTATTCATAAGGACAAATATTACCAGTGCATCATCATGGGGTTGCGAGATCCCCTCTGCATCCTTGTTATTGAAAGACAAGGTCCCTTCCGGTACATAATCTCGAGTTCGCTTTTCCCATGTAATCGACAACTTAGTGCGCTTAAATAAAGGTCCTTGTGGAATATCGACCCCTCCAAAAATCATGTGGATTACGTGTTGTGGTTCCTCTTGCTCATTCTGTCTATTCGAATCTCTGCTTCTGAAGTGGTTCTTAGCCAGATCACTTAAGAAGTCTCGAAGATGCCCCTCGTTGAACAACCGAGCTACCTCCTCCCTCAGCTGTCTGTAATCTCATGTTCTATGGCCATGGGTGCCATGGTACTTGCATATTTTATAAAGGATTCCTCTGGGCCGGATCAGTCTGCAGAGGTCGAGGCCACCTAGTGTCTTTGATGCACCCGATGGATGATACGGTGGCTGACGCATCAACGTTGAAGTTGTATTCTGATAGCCGCGGTGATTCTTTGGGCTCGACATTCCTATCGAAACCACTCTTGCTCATGAGCCCTCGAGAGCTCTGACCTCGATCATTTCTTCTATCACCTCGAACGGGATTGCGTCCAGGCCCGTTGTTTCTTCGATCTACACTGTATGGCTGGTAACAATCTCTATTTGACCATGACTCCTGGTTAATATCCCTTTTTACTCAGTCGACGGCCTGATAGGATGAACGGACCCGGAAGAAGTTCCCAACTAGTCATCTTTGACCTTGATCTTTGATTGTACCGATTATATATATCGGCCTAGGTGAAAGCTGGGTTTTAATCAAGTTCTGTTTCAACTGTGGTGAGGCCACCGAGATTTGTACGTTTAATCCTTGGGTGAAGGCCTGAATGGACCAATCATCAACAACGGAGTTAGTTCCATGCATTCCATATGGAACCGAGACACAAACTCTTTGGGCATCTCGTTATCTTTCTGCTTCACTTTGAAGAGGTTCGTTTTTGGTCTTGACCTTTATGGCCCCGGCATGTGCTTTAACGAAGGAATCTGTGAGTATGGCAAAAGAATCGATAGAGTTGGGTGGCAGATTAAGGTACTATATCATTGCTCCCTTTGATAGGGTCTCCCCAAATTTCTTCAGCAATACGGACTCGATATCATCGTCTCTAGACCGTTCCCCTTAATTGCGCATATGTAAAAAGTAACATGCTCATTGGGGTCAGTAGCTCCATTATACTTGGGGATTTCTTGCATGCGAAATTTCTTTGGAATGGGTTTAGGAGACGCGCTCGGGGGAGGACTTTTGCACGAACCTCTTTGAATCCAAACCCTTCAAAATCGACGGTGCCCCCGGAATTTGATCAACTCTGGAGTTGTATGTTTCTATCTTCTTGTCGTTGGCTTCGATTTTCTTCTCTCCTGATTCAATATGCTTTGTTAGCTCCTCGAGAATCTTTATGATAGAGGGATCAGTGCCTGATTCATTTTCGTTTGACCTTCTTGGCACCGATTCAGCCCTATGACCAACTTCCTGTGATGGTTCGGGCTCAACCCTGCTTGGTGCAAGGTTCTGGTTTTGTAGTTGTGTTATCAGCTTGTTGAGCCTGCAACATCTCGAATATCACTCGAAGGCTGATCCTGCCTTCTTCGCTGCCCTGTGCATTCTGATCGTCTGATCAAACATCTCTACAGACGCTATTTTTGGGGTCGACGACAAAATTTACATTGATGGAAATATGGGAAATGACGTCGACGGGGTCTCCAACTGGAGCTCCATTGAGGTCAATCGGAGGCACTTCGTTCCCTGGGGCGGCTATGTTGTCATTTTCGCCGACAAAACCGAGGCCATTGTCCATGTGTGTGGGTACTGCTTGAGAATTCGACATGTTTATCCGGGAATCAAAAACGCTTAAAAGAACAAGTGTAAAGCAGTGTATGTTACGAAAATTAGCACCTGACAAGCACTATTATCCTTAGCTCCACGGTGAGCGTCAAACTGCTTACCCTTGAGGTAATCTTCCAATTTTTGCAAATAAATTTGCTCAAATCATGATCACTTGCAATTTTATGAAAAGTTAAACAATTTACTAGATGAAATTACAAATGCGAAGACACACATATAAACAAAAAAAATAGACACTAATATGGTCGATGTGTCTCTATCTTGATTAAAAGAGATATTTATTTTATACTTCAAAAATCTTTCAAATTTGTATCAATCGTCTAAAAGAAAGTTTGATGATGTAATTTTGTTGATCAAATGAAAGTCAGGTAAGAGAGCTAATCAGTCTCGTTTATAATGGTTCAAGAGTTATCATGCAAAGCAACAAACTTATATTTCAAGGGCAAAATGGTCACCTCCTTCGTGTATAAAATAAAAGGATTCTATTTGTGCAAAAGATTTTCATAAAATGAGGTTAGAAAGTAAACATTAGGCCAAAAGAAGGACACTACGCAATTTCGTGAGTAATACACAAAGCTCCGACTTCATAAATTCTAAGAAAGGTTCGGTCTACTGGATTTTTCGATTCATTTTATTCCTCTTCCAAAATTAGGAGAAATTTTAATTTTGTTGTTCCCTCTTTAACCCCCAACAAATAAACAAAAACAATTTCATCATTTGCATATTTATAACAAAACAACATTTATCAACACTAAAAAATTTTAAAAAAATGACAATATAATTTGGTGACAGCTGTGGGATTTGAACCCACGCCCTTTCGGACCAGAGCCTAAATCTGGCGCCTTAGACCACTCGGCCAAACTGTCAGTCTTGTGCTGTAATAGTTGTTTTCTTAATTTATTTCAACTACATTAAATAGTGCATTTACGTCTACTTAATTTAGGAATGATTCAAATTAAGGCCCGATTTCGTTGGTTTTTTCCCCCTATAATCTAATTAGATCATTAATCCAATTTATTCCATTGCTGATTTGTTTTTCTTTTGATAACACGATCCAATAGTTCTGACTTTGTTTATAACGATTTGTAATTTTATATAATTGACTTGAGAGAGTGAAATTTTCGCATAATATCTTGTATTTTCCACATAAAGTCATAATCTTCCAATTTTATTAAAAATGAAACAAACCAAAAACAAAATGGTTCGTTACTCGCATGCGTGCTGGATGGTTAACGAACCCCAGCGTGGAAAGCGCCAAAGGCAAAAAAAGAAATTAAAAAAGAAAAAATGTAGAAAAACAGGAATTTAAAAATATATATATATATATATTCGTACTTACGAATTTTTTTTTTTTTTTTAGCCTCCTACCGGACATTAATCTTTTCTTATACGAAAGATTTGCAAATGCCAGTTTTCTAAATGGTGAAGACAGCATTCTCAGTTCGTCCACCGACAGATTTAGCACGTTAATATGTAATTAGAGCCATGTGATAAGCTTATATTATATAAATCCTACTATCTGAAAAATGGGCTGTTATGAACAATCAATTTATCAATAGTCAAAATCATGCTGATTAAATTACTAACCAGTTTTAATATAGGCTCAGAGCCTCTGACTTTCACTTAATAATTTGTCTTTGACCTTTTCCTTTGGTCTGGCTTCACTTGCATTAGAATGTAAAATTTTGAATTCAAATTTATTCCATCAATGACAATCAAATTTGAATCTATGTCCCAAAGAAAATGCAAATCAAATAAATAAATAAAACTTGAGGGGGTCAAACTTCTCGAATAAAAAGAATATTATAAAAAAAAAATAATTACAATTGCTTCGAAGAGAATATGTGTCCTGGCAGCCTATAATGAAATAGCACAAAAAAGGACTACATGAATAACGTTGTTAGTAGTTTGTGAGGCTAATTTCGAGCTAGATATTAACTTTATTTCAGCCTGATCCGATATAAAATAAACTTATAATCATGAAATCGACCTTATCATCAGATTGTAAATTGATAACCTTAACCCATTTTATTTTGAGCGGAACAAATCTACCAATTCAAGATTTTTTTCTTTTTCAAACTTTATTTTAGATCTCTCGAGCTGTCACATAGATGTGTGACTTGGGGTTTCACATGGGGCATTTTGCCCAAAAATCATTGTAGTGAACTAATGAAATGACCTTTCTTTTGATTGTAGCATTGATTAACGTGAGAACTGGCATGTTGGTCGTCCTCATTCCTTTCTTTTTCTGGTTTTCTGTCGGGTGATCGGTAACCACATGGACGCTGATTATATTTGTATTCATGTTGTGCAGGGCTCTATTCGGGGCCCGATCAAAAAAAATTTCATACTCAAGGTTCGAACCCCGGTCTTCATTCCCAGCAAACTGCAACAGACAGCTTTTTTTCCCTAATTTATTTTGAATATCGTTGATACCAAAGTCAAATGATTAAATCGAACTCATGCTTTATGACCCCTTAATTTAATGGCCCATTTTTTTAATTGAAAATCTAAATTTTTCTTAAAAAATAAATTTCATTTTTAGTCTTTTAAGCTTTTAAATGAGCAAGTTAATGTCGCATTAGACTAAGATTTCGAGTTGGAGTCACATTTATCAACAAAATAATATTCTATGTGTTTAACTCAATAAAAGAGAATTAAGCTCGTATATGAGGATTAACAGCGCTAACCTAAACTATTAGTAGATAAACACTTTTTCCGTTCACTTTTATTTTCACTATACTATTAAAAATATATTTTTGCTTTTACTTGTTCATTTTTACAAATCAAAAGAAAGACAATTTTTTTTTTCTATTTTACCCTTATCATTAACTATTTACCCAAATTATTTTTAAATATTATCATTATTATGGATAAAATTATAAAATACATACTTTACTATTTTTTCTTAAAGAAAGTGTAAAGTCAAAAGTGAACGGAGGAAGTAGTTTTTTTAAAATTTCTAACGGTTTAAATGCTAAGTCGAACAGATTCACAATTGTATGCCTTTGCCTTTTCTGCTTTTTTTTTAACTGCAAAATGAATAGTTAAATAAATAATCAATGGAATTTCTAAGATCTAATGAGTAATGGCATTAGAAAAATCCAGTTGTCAAATCGTACAAGTTTCTAATTTCTATTATAATAAAGGCCAATGAAATGCAGTCATATTCTCATCACTTCCACTTTCTGCCACCATTATCTTTCTTGCAATTTTTTTCCACAACTTGTTCGTCTTAGACAATATTGCCCTTCGGATAATAAAAAAATTAATTGGAAAGAGGAATTTACTAGTGAATAATGAGAGAGAGAGAGGGGCAAAGAAAGAACACCCTTGATTATATTTAAACTATACACTAATTGAGTAGAGTGAAGAGCTGAAGATGAATTAATCACCAACATAGAGTAAATCTATTTATCGCTCTATACTCTTTTACATGTTCATCATCTTTTATTGTTACTTAAATTTAGCCAATTTGAAGCTCTATTTAGGCTTTATTTCATTATATAGTTAACAATATACAACAACTAACTACTAAGAGGACATTATAAATTCGACCAAATTAAAGGAAACGTGATAAAAATCTTATCCGAAAAGCATAAGAAATCTAATTGTTTTTCCGAAATTTATATTCAGCACAGAATGATCACAATTATCACGTCGACGCGTAAATAAGTTTTTCCAATTTCGTTGCTATCGCTAGGTTATGCAATCAATCAAATTAGATAGATGATTGATCTCGAACACCCACCAAAGTATCTAATCAAAGATTTAAAGATACAAAAGAAATTTGATAACATTGTCTCAGTGTGACCTATAGATCACGAGTTCGAGACATGGAAACAACCACTAATGCTTAATAATAGGTTATAATTGTGTATTTTAGTCGACCTATTACACTCTAATTTACTGCACTTTAATTGAGTTTGAGCTTTAACCGCTAGTGTTTTGCACTAACTGTGCGTTTTATGCCTTGTAGGAGTTATTCCGAGCTATATAGATGTTATGGAATGAATCAAGTGATTTGAGCTTTGAAATCTGAGTAAAAGCCCAAGGGATTAAGCCGGGATCGTGTTCAGGGGTCAAACTTGATAGTTAAGAACAAACGAAGACTCGAGGAGGTATATTGCGCACTGTCTAGTAAAATCTACAAAACTCTTTTCTCCAAACTTCATTTAGACTATATAATATGTTGTTAGAAAGCTAACACAAAGGGCTACAACTTTTATGTTTTATGTTATTCTAAATTCCAAAGGGAACAGGGTGAAAAATGCGATCGAAACCGCGACCGCAGACCTGACACGCAAATGGGGCAGAAACTTTTCGATATGCGCGGCCACTAGTGCGACCGCACTACTCCAGGCCTAGAAAACATCCTTTTTCGCGTAGGAGAAAGTATAATTGTTTGGGCCCGACCCTACTTAGTATATATATACATGGAAAAATAGTATTTTGGAGAAGTTGGACATATTTTGGACACAAATTCGACCTAAGGAGGCAGAGACACAATAGGAGCAAGGCGGAGAATTCTTCTACGAGTTTTTTCCTTCCTCTTCCTATTTTTTATTGTCGGTTATGATTTTTAGTATTGTAGTTTTACATACTATTATGAATAGCTAATTGTTATCTAGGGTTTTGATGGAACCTTTTGTAGGATAAATTCTTGTTATATTTTTATATAATTGAGCCGTGGTATTTTCTCTATTTGTTCAACTATATTATTCTTGTGGTTGATTGAAAAGCTCTCAATTAGTTGTGCCTATTTAGTATGTATTACTCGGGAGAGAGTGCATATTTAGATAATTGTTGAACAACATCACTCCCGACGTATGTAAGGAATCAATAACCAAGGGTTTAAAGGTGGGATTAGGGATAACGAAACCTTGGGTGCAATCTAAGTGAGCCGTATTTAATGCCAGCTAGCGTAACTCGGGGAGAGTACATCTAGTAAATTTTCGTAATTACTCGGGAGAGAGTGCATATTTAGATAATTGTTGAACAACATCACTCCCGACGTATGTAAGGAATCAATAACCAAGGGTTTAAAGGTGGGATTAGGGATAACGAAACCTTGGGTGCAATCTAAGTGAGCCGTATTTAATGCCAGCTAGCGTAACTCGGGGAGAGTACATCTAGTAAATTTTCGTAATTACTCGGGAGAGATTTACGGTAGTCATAGCGCTCATGATCGGTAGTTAATACTTAGGCGAAATTATAGAAGACGTAGTGGGAAGGATTCCGACAATTGGAGAAATCATACTCTAGACCTCCTTAATCTTTTCTCCAACCTGTAGTATCTTTAGTGTTAATTTACTATTTTAATTTGTTAGTTAGTAGTTAATCACAAGAATCTTAATATCTATAAGTTAGGAATTGTTCAAGCTTGTATTCTTGGCGCTAGTGAACAACTGTAGCTAAGCCTTAGTTCTCTGTGGGATTCGACTCCGAACTTGTAAACCAGATTATATTTGCAATGACAGCTTAGTCCTTTTTATAAGGCATAGTTGGACGTGATCAAATTTTAGCGTCGTTGCCGGGGAGCTAATGATGTAGCTGTAGGTGTACATATTTCTAGGTTGCAAGTTTGAACTTTTATTTTTGTTTTCGTGTATTTGATTGTTTATGTTTTTTTTATTTTTTATTTTTGATCTGTGAGACATGGAATCTTGGAATTATGAGAGTTTTGATGTTGGTAATTCTACTTTTGATCCTCGTTATGTACACTGTGGAGGAAACCACCCAGGGCAAAATTATCAAAATATTCCCGAGAGCGAGTTATGTGCACCAAATCAATCTTAGGTGTGGAATGTATGGTGGTCACGATGGTCACTTTCATGGTTGTGCTTATATTTCTTATCTTCCCCCAATCCCTTACTTTGATGGTTCTTCTTTTTCTTGTGAAGTTAATAGGAACAAAGAACCCAGGGATGATGACCTGAAAAAGATCGAGGATATGCTAAAGTGCCTTGTGGAACAAAATGATGAGATACAACTGTGGGTACAAAGGCAAGATGCAACTATTCGCAACTTGGAGGCTCAAATGAGTCAACTAGTTGAAGCTTTTAATGTTCAATATGCCAATATTATGGATAGTAGCCGGGATCAGTGTGCATTAGAGATGGAAATTGATGTGCCAATGGAGGGGTCCAAAGTAGGACCCCAATACTCTAACCACCTAAAATTTGATGATGCCGATGTTGAAGAAGTAATACTAGAGTCAACCAAAGATGTTGAAGATACAAATTTAGTTGACTCTAGTGTGATTGGTGTTGAGGAGGTTAAAAATCTTGAAGTTCATGTATTTGAGAGCGTTCTGCACCTGCTTCTTTCGTTGATTGAAAGACTATTTTGAGGACGAAGTCCCCAATTTTAAAGTACCTAAGATGAGCTTTACAGTTGAAATAACACTCTATGATTTATTTTTGAGCTGCCATCCGTATCAATGCTGCTTCTCTCCGTGGTTCGAGCAAGTCCAGGTTGGTCCTCAATTCGTCGTCATTTTCTCTCTCCATGGCTGTTTAACCTTATGCTTTGTTCACCAATCTCAAAAGGTATTAAGGCTTCTGAGTCATAAACAAGTGCGAGCGGAGTTTCTCCCGTGGCTATTTTTGAAGTTGTCCTGTATGCCCATAGTACCGTTGGTAACTCATCAGGCCAATTTCCCTTGGCTTTATCCAGCCGCTTCTTTAGATTGTTGATGATGAACTTATTCGTTGACTCAGCTTGACCATTAGCCACGGGGTGGTACGACGTTGAAGTGATCCGCTTGATTTGCCAACTTTTGAAGAATTATATGATTTGCGAGCCTATGAATTGTGGGCCATTATCGCACACGATTTCCTTTGGTATTCCAAAGCGGCATATTATGTTTCACCATAAGAAGCTTTTAACTTCCTTTTCTCGCACTTGTTTAAACGTTTTTGCCTCTACCCATTTTGTAAAATAGTCGGTTAGCACGAGTAAAAACCGTACATGTCCTTTAGCTGTGGGAAGAGGTCCCACTATGTCCATCCCCCATTTCATGAAAGGCCATGGGGATATTATTGGATGCAGCATGGACTTGGGATTCTTATGAATACAGTTGGGAGCATGAATCTTAATGCGTATTGTGATGCAGACTGGGCAAGCTGTCCTAACTCGAGAAAGTCAGTCACTGGATATCTTGTGAAACTTGGTGGCAAGAAGTTCAGCAGAATTTGAGTATAGAAGCACGGCCTTGACTGTCTCTGAGCTAATCTCGCTAGTAGGAATGTTCAGAGAGCTGGGAATAGAGATTTCAACTCCAATTCAACTTCACGCAGACAGCAAAGCAGCTATGCAGATAGATAATAACCTTTTTTTTCATGAAAGAACCAAATATATAAAAATAGACTACCATTTTGTAAGGAAAAAAGTTCAGCAAGGACTGATACATTCTACATACGTGCCAACAGAAGAACATGAAGCATATTTACTCACTAAAGGACTAGGGACTGCTCAATACTATCATTTGATGTCCAAGCTAGGTGTTTTGAACATTTTTATCACACCTAGCTTGAAGGGGGAGGGGGATGTTGAAATGCACACGTGATTAATAGATTTGTACAACTATATTAGTTTGTTAGAAGTTAGTTGTAGATATAAAAGTCTATATATGTGTGTATAGGGGCGTATATATTTTTCTTATGTTTTCAGAAAGTTAGTTATAACCGACTTTCCCTCCACTGCTTCGTCTTCTTCGATTTCTCATGCGAGCTTCATCCACTCATCAACGGTGGAATTTAACAAAAACCAAACATTTTCTTTTTATATAATTTGGTTCATTTAACGAGGTTAAAGATGTAATTAGACTAGGCCACAAACCAAACACGACACACACTAGCAATATTTTAATTTTCATTTCTGCCCTCAACATGACTCAAGCGACAATTGCGTATTACTCTACCATATATTATGATCACTAGCAAATCTTATACAGCTGAGGGGCCTCACTCAGTTCTCATTACTCTCCCAAGAGCTTAATTCAACAAACATTAATGGAGAGAAAGGCTTCTTCATTAATGGCTGATCTTCTCTTAATTGCAGTTTTAATTGCTATTATTTTTTGTTCACTATCTCAAGCTGAAGTTAAAGGTTCATTTGATGACAATTTCAGTAAAAGCTGTCCTGAATCTCACTTCAAAACTTCTGAAGATGGACAGATCTGGTATCTCTCCTTAGACAAAAAAGCAGGTACTTAAAAACATAAGAATTCAGTGCTTTCCATTTGGTACACTTTTTCATTTCTTTGTGGCATTTTGAACGGGTAAAGATCATATTTAGCCCGCGGCCGAAACTATTTACGCCCGATAGTTAATTTTTTTATATAACATACATAAATATATATATATACAGTGTGATTTACCCATTTTGAATCTTGAAGTTCTTGATAGTTAACTTCGATGTATTTCTTCTATATAGGATGTGGATTTATGACAAGGCAGAAATACAGATTTGGTTGGTTTAGCATGAAGTTGAAATTGGTAGGAGGCGACTCTGCCGGTGTTGTCACAGCTTATTATGTAAGTTGCAAGATTTTTGAAGTTTTATGCATGAATAAATGTCAGCTCTAACCATGCAAAATTTAAATCATGTAAGAATGTTAAAAGGATTTTAACTTGTATATATTGATTGTGTAAAAAATATTTATTATTAATTCTACTTTTGTATGGACGATTACCCATATATAGTTATATTTTAGTTGACGTGAAAGTTTTAGAATTTTGTTACATTTACTAATTACAAGTTAAAGTCATGTAAAAATGTGTATAATGGGGAATTTTATATGAGTGCAGATGTGCACCGAAGATGGGGCAGGGCCAACGAGAGATGAGGTAGACTTTGAGTTTTTGGGAAATAGAACAGGGGAACCCTATCTTATTCAGACCAATGTATACAAAAATGGCACTGGTGGGCGTGAGATGAGGCACGTTCTTTGGTTTGACCCAACTGAGGACTTCCATTCCTATTCTCTTCTTTGGAACTCTCACCAGCTCGTGTAAGTACCTCTTTCAACTTTTAGGTCATTCTCATCTGTATTGCTCGGTCTCTTCAAAAATATAGTCGACTGTATCGGATCCTTTACAAATAATACATTTTTTGATAAACTAATATGAATCTGACAATATTTTTAGAGAGTTCGAGCAATATAAAGTGTTAAAGTAAATCACTCATATTAAAAGATGAACGACCCGTTTGGCCAAAGATTTTGTCAAAATATATTTGGTTTTTTTTTTTGCCAACACATATTTGTTCATAAATTTTATCTATATTTTGGCAAATTCTCAAAACCCAAATTCCAAAATCAGCTCAAGAGCTGGTTTTGACCCAAAAATATCACTATAACATTTTTTAACGATTGCTCCAAATTTTTGTATTTTATAAAAGAGCCCACCAGTTATTATTTTGTGACAATGTTGCTTCGTCTTCTCGGTCATCTGATAGCGTATTATGTAGTTTATTATAAAAATGATAATTTTAATTTGTGTTCAGGACTATGATTTGCGATAATATAATGAATGTTATTGATAAATGTATTGTTGGGTATTTGTGATAGTTTTTGGAACTTGTGCGTATAAGTCATGTTTCATATTGTTTCAAAAAAAAAGTGAAATATGTTTTGAAAACTTATGGCCAAACATATTTTCATCTTCAAACCAAACTTCAATCAAATTAGATTTTTCAAAACAAATTTAAAAATTTATGACCAAACGCTAGCGAAAAGTGTGGTGGGTTAATAAAGAAGGTCTCACTTGATTCGATTACTTGATGATTCGTTAGGTTTAACTAGATTCCTCCTTGAAACATTTCAACCTACTCGGTATTGACCAAAACATGGTTGTATTTGCTTAGGGCAGAGAGTAAGAGGCGGATTCAGAATTTTTAATCGATAATTGTGGATTACTATTACGCCTATTAATCCTTTATAGCAATTGGTACGAAGTGCGAACTTAGCAGAGATATTTGCTCTAAAATTAGTCAAACATACATATTAATGTTCAAGTAGCAGGAGTAACATTTTCTATCTAATTGGGGTCGATGAAAATCATTTACAATCAACAAGTTTGAAGTACTATTGCACTAACTGTTTATATATATTTATTTCAAACATATTATAAATATATATAAAAAATGGGATAGCTATATTTTTGGGCCGCCAAAAAATGTCTATGGTTTGTTTATTAAATATTGAATATACATATGCATATCATATATAATCTGTGTATATATTCTGTATATTTGGGCTATCACCTATAATTATTTTGAGCTGTCAGGCCGAAAATGGAAAAACCCTAAATAATTTTATAATCGTTCAGCCATATAATATAAATACATTTCGATAGCACGCGTTACCAACAAAGTGTGTCTGCCCTTGTTCGCAATTAGATTTAATTAACATCACAATTCTAATATTTGCAGGTTTTTCGTGGATGAGGTTCCGATAAGGGTATACAAAAACACGAATTATACGAACAATTTCTTTCCTAATGAGAAGCCAATGTACTTGTTTTCGAGCATATGGAATGCAGATGATTGGGCTACTAGAGGTGGTTTGGAGAAAACAGACTGGAAAAATGCACCATTTGTTTCGACATATAAAGATTTCAGTGTAGATGGTTGCCAATGGGAAGATCCTTTTCCTTCTTGTGTTTCAACCACCACTAAAAACTGGTGGGATCAGTATAATTCTTGGCACTTATCAAGTGACCAGAAATTGAATTATGCTTGGGTACAACGAAACCTTGTGATTTATGATTATTGTCAGGATACAGAGAGATATCCAGAAAAGCCTGAGGAATGTTGGTTAAGTCCCTGGGATTAATTGACCAAAATATAGATATATTCTTTTGTGAGATGAAAGAAATTAATGTTTCAATTTTGAGTTTGAGTGCAGATGAAGTATCATTTTTTCATGCGTATTTGATTATCATTTATTTCATTAATTTTAGCCGTCATTTTTGGGTCGAACGTTATGTTTTTGCTCCTCTCTTTTATTGGGAGATGAGAGAAAATTGGACAGAAGGCAACATACAAAAGAAATACAAGGATAGAAAGCAGTTCATAAAGTTTCACCTTGAATTTGGGAATCAGAGTTCTAATCTGTGCAAAATGAATTTTTTCATTCTGATTTTACCTACCCAATACTGAAATCCTACAAATAAGGCAAACTTGAAGTGATTTTTTTGGACATGCTCTGAAACTCTAGGTTGTATAAGCCAAAAATCTGCCTTTGAAATATTTAGCATAAAATGGCATTAAAAAATGTCATCGGTCGAGCTCACCCAAGACATAGCAAGATTAATGGTCGAGACGTCGACATGAGCCGTGATCGAGATATCAACAGAGCTTACGGTAAAAATGTCAACAAAGGTCGAAGTCGAGATTGACTATTAGTGATAAGACTTGTAACGACTAATTTGTCAGAATAGGGTATAAAAGGGGAATACTCTAGTGAATATTCTTGATGTTTGTACTATTAGGGTTTCCTAAGAAAAAATGCCTCATATATATATAAAGAAGAGACACTGATAGGGGCATGTAATATTATCTCTGATAAGAGCACTTTTGAGAAGACGAATCTCTCTCTGGCAAAAATACAAAGATTACCTTTTTATAAAGATTCTCATTCATATTATTTCCCTTTTTTTTATCAGATCCAAGGATTGTTCATACCAATCTTGGATCTATCTGTCATTCATCGTTGTCAGACAGAATATTCGTCTTGTCCATTCATTATTGGGTGAATCATTCTCTTTATTTACATAAATGCCATTTATTGTTAGTTATATCTTACTTAATGTCCTTGTTGTAAGAGTATTTTACATTTAATTTCATCAACCATATACGAAATCTATCTCATCTACCGTATGTCCTTGTGCTTAATATCTAGAGTTATTATCCTTAAATAGATTTAGCCCTTCATTATATAAATTTAACAATTTTACCGGAAATTATATTTTTTGGCCAAACAATTTGACGCCGTCTGTGTGGATCCTCTAGCTAAGTCTTTTAGTTTCCTATAGATCTACAACCGGCACTCATTGCTGACGTTAAAAAAACAAAAACCTTTTTCTCTCCGCTTTCATAGATCTAACATGGCAGGTAACAAAGAAGAAAGAGTAAGAATTATGAGTGACCTCCCAACCAACCTCATGGACATTATCCACGAGAGCTCAGACGCAGTGCACGAGGACACAACGCCCAATGCCTCACCTAGGCGAGGTGGATCACCCTCTCTTTAGATAGCATCACAAAATCCCTTAGATAGCCTCAACATCCATGGGAGAGGAGGCACCACTAGCGATAAAGAAGCTCCTAGAGGCCTGGTTAACTAATACACTGACCAACGTCCTTCATTAGCCCGTTCAGAATGCAGCCGCAGCGAATGTGAGAACCTATGCTACACCACCAGTGAACGAGAAACATGATCAACTCCCCCCCCCCCCCCCACCCGCGACGACAGGTATCACTCACAATATTGTTAACAATGTAGGCGACGACGCTCTCCAACCATTCTGAAAAGGATGGAAGAAATGGAAAATGAGAACAAGGCACTTCGGGACCAAATGAGAGAGCACCAGGAAATGGTCGATAAAATACCCGGCGGTCCTAAGTTATTGCCGAAAATAGATGTTGGTCGGTTCGTCGAGCAGCCGTACAGTGACAACGCTTCCCCACATGCTATACCAAAGAACTTTAAAATGCTGCCCTACCTGAAAATATACAATGGCATGATCGACCCCGAGGATTATGTGACCCACTACATGACCGCCTTGAAAGTCAATGCCCTCACAAAGGAAAAAAGTATCCTCCGCTCTGCTAAAGCAATTCGGCAAAACCCTCACGGGAGGAGCACTAACCTAGTACTCGCAACTACGAGCCTGTTCCATCGAAACCCTTGAAGAAATGGCCAATAAATTCATGAAGGCCGATGCTGGAGCCAAAAAGGCCGAGGCAAGAGTGAATGATATATTTGCTATCAAACAGACACCGGGAGAAAGACTTAGGGATTTCCTTGCCCGTTTCAACAGAGTGAGAATGAATTTTCCCAATGTATCAGAAGGAATGGCGGTGGCCGCTTTTCAAAACAGGCTGAACAGAAATGGATCGAGACTGACAAAAAAAATATTAAGTCGTCTTATGAAATACCCCCCAACTACTTGGGAAGAAATACATAATGCATATATTGTCGAAGTTCGAGCACATGGAGACGACCTCAATGGGCTGACCCATCAACTGACCTCAGTATAAGCAGAATCCAGAAAATATCAGAGAAGTGATATCAGAAGAGATCCGTCAACCTCACGGTCAAACGGGGAACGACATCTCCCATATGTCAGAACTAATGTTATACCTTCACCTCGCCATGAAGAAGCTCCATCCAGTCAAGAACAGGAACTCATCGGAATGAAAAAGGTATGACCCCTTTACTATCCGCTCACAATTTGCGTGTCACCTACATATATCATCTATGCCCTGGAGAAGCTAGGATCAAAGGTAAAGTGGCCACAAAAGATGAGGTCAGACCCAAATACCAGAAAATCAGACGCCCTTTGCGAGTTCAATCAAGAGCGAGGACACAAAACCGAAGATCGCATTTCCCTAAGACAGGAGGTCATAAATATGTTGCGACAGGGGCACCTCAAAGAATTACTCAGCGATCGGGGAAGAATTAACTTTGCCCGGGGGCGCGGACAACATCAAGGGCTGCCATAGCGCCCACGCCTCCCGCACCATCCACATGATCATCGGCGGTGGAGACGACGCTTCCATCAATAACGTGAAGTTCACCACAACCCACAAGCTCAAATAGTCAGTCACCCACAAACAATATGATGAACTAGAAGAAAGTATCATCTTCGATAAGTCAGATACCAACGGTTTGACGTTCCCTCACTATGATGCTCTTGTTATTGCTTTACGAATTTTAGATATCGATGCAAGACGATTTATGGTAGTGACGGGAGTGGCACGTGTATTATCCATCTCCGAGTACTCACACAAATGAAACTCGAGGACAAGATAGTACCACACTGCATCACATTAACGGGCTTTAACAATGCAGTTGAACGAATATCTGGCGAGATCACACTCCCCGTCCTGGCGGGTGGTGTCACTCTGAAGACCACATCCACATCATGGATCAGTACACGACATACAACGCCATAATAGGGTGACCGTGGATACACACCATGAGAGATATACCCTCCAACTTGTACCAAGTCATCAAATTCCCAACTCCATGGGGCATATTCGGCATACGCAGGGAACAATGCACATCTCAAAATGCTACCTCATCACCCTAGACTGCACGACCACTCAACAAATGAAACACAAAGATATGGAAGCATAGAAATCAATAAGGTCGAGGTTGGTAGACGACGACATCAAAGACCCCGACTTGGCCGAGACCGCAGGATCGACCATAGAGGACCTCGACCCCGTTCAGCTAGATAGAAATTACCACAGCAAGAAAGCTTACGTCGCCTGCAAACTCCAAGAATTAGATAAGTTTCACAAATTTTTAATTGCTAACGCGGACCTGTTTGCTTTTAGCCATGCAGATATGCCAGGTATCCTGAAAGAGATTGCCACACACAGATTGAACATCGATCCACTCTATCCCCCTGTAAGGCAGGTTCGGCGTAAGTTCAATTCCATACTCAATGACGCGGTACGCGAAAGATTATTGGAAAATGGCTCTGTCAGAGAGTCAAAGTACCCCCATTGGGTCGCTAACGTGGTCATGGTAAAAAAGAAAAACGGCAAGTGGCGGATGTTTTTAGATTTCACTGACCTGAACAAAGATTGCCCCAAGGATTCGTTTCCATTACCTCATATCGACCAACTCATCGATGCGACAACTGGACATGAGTTGTTGAGTTTTTTGTATGCCTACTCGGGCTACAACCAGATCCTTATGGAGGAAGAGGACCAGGAAAAGACCACCTTCATCACCAACCAGGGGACATACTGCTAAACAGTCATGCCTTTCGAATTGAAAATGCAGGGGAAACTTACTAAAGGCTGGTGACAAAAATGTTAAAAGAGCAACTCGGAAAGATGATAGAGGTATACATCGACGACATGCTGGTCAAGTACAAAAAGAAAGAAGATCACATCGACAATTTAATAGAATCCTTCGGCTTACTCAGTCAATACAACATGAAATTGAACCCCGAAAAATGTGCATTCAACATGGCCTTAGGAAAGTTCTTGGGTTTCCTAGTTTCACAACGGGGTATCGAGGTCAATCCCGACCAAATCAAGGCCATCGAGAGTATACCAGAGCACTTGACCACCAAAAAACAAGTCCAGAAGCTAACTGGTCGTATCACCGCTCTATCAAGGTTCATCTCGTGATCCTTTGATAGGTGCTAAAATTCTTCGGCGTACTCAAAAAGGAGAACGACCTCCAATGGACCCCTGAATGCGTCCAAGCAGTGAAAGAGTTGAAGGTCTACCTATCCTCGCCACCGTTGCTCTCAAAACCGGAACCAAGACAGCCTCTCCTCTACTATCTGCCGTGTTCGAAGTAGCTGTGAGCGCAGTCCTAGTCCAAGAAAATAAAGGTACACAATCTCGCATCTACTACATTAGAAAGACACTAACCGATGCCTAGACGAGGTACCCTCACCTTGAAAAACTAGCTCTGGCCTTAGTCGTAGCTTCACAGAAGCTTAGAACGTATTTCCAATGCCATCCCATCTCGGTCGTCACGACTTTCCCCTTAAGAAGCATTTTCGACAAACCCGAACTTTCGGGCAGATTGGCCAAATGGGTCATCTAACTAAGCGAGCAATATATCACATATCAACCGCGAACAGCGATAAAATCTCAGGTCCTCGCCGACTTCAGTGCACACATACTACCCGAAGTCAAAAAGGAATCCCTCCACATTTCTTCTCAAACACACGACCTCTAGGTCATATACACCGACGGCGTATCTAACGCGTCGGGGTCCGGGCTGGTACTCGTACTCGAAGTCCCAACAGGAAAAGTGATTTGCCAGTCCATAAGGTGCCTGGATATGACTAACAACGAGGCCGCGTATGAGGCCGTAATTACAGGACTAAGACAAGCACTCAAATACGGGACGAAGTGGCTAAGGTTGCGTTGCGATTCTCAGCTGGTGATCAACCAAGTCACAGGGACTTTCCAAATCAAGGAGTAGAGGTTATAAAAATACTAGACCGAAATATGCAAACTACAACCCCGAGTTCGACGAATGTTAGCTCGACCAGATCCCCCAAGCATAGAATATCGAGGTGGATGGCCTCGCCAAATTAGGAGCAACCACCAAAAACATCACAACCAGAGATCAAAGTGTGGTCCACCTCCTCAACTCGTCGATAGACTAAATTGAGGTAAGAACCATAAACCTAACATAGGACTGCCGCAGTCGTATTATTACATATTTGCGAGACGACATACTCCCGAATGATAAAAAGAGGCTAAGAAGCCGCGGATGCAAGCAACCAGGTATAACATCGTTCACAATGATCTGTACAAAAGGACATATGGCGACCCCCTAGCGAAATGCTTGGGCCCAAATCAGATATGGCACGTCCTTGAAGAAGTACACGAAGGCCAGTGCGGAGCTCACTCTGGTAATCAAGTGTTGGTCAGGTGCCTCATACGGTCAGGATACTACTAGCTCACCATGAAAAAAGAAGCCGCAGATTTCGTGAAAAAATGTGACTAATTCTAGAAATAAGCCCCAATGATCCACCAATCAGGCGAACACCTACACTCAGTGACTTCCCCTTGGTCGTTCATCAAATGGGGAATGGATATTATGGGCCCCGTCCCAGCTGGATGAGGTAACATACGATTTCTCTTGGTTTTAACTGATTATTTATCTAAATGGGTAGAAGCATGAACATTTACCCAAATACGCAAACATGAAGTAATTGACTTCATATGGAAGAACATCATATGCCACTTCGGTCTCCCCAAAGAAATCAGTTGTGGCAACATACCTCAATTTGCAGGGAAGAAGGTCGCCGATTTTTTGAAAAATAGCACATCAAAAGAATATTGTCAATGCCTTATCACCCCGCAGGTAACGGGTAAGCGGAATCCTCTAACAAGTCAATACTAAACATCATGAAAGAGAAACTCAAAGACGCCAAGGGACTGTGGCCGGAGATATTACCAGAAGTACTCTGGGCCTACCGAACAACACCAAAAATGAGCACCGGGGAAATGCCATACTCGTTAGTCTATGGGGTTGATGCAGAAATACCAGTCAAGGTGGGGGAGCCCAGCCTAAGATACTTCCGTGAAAGCAGATCCCAGAACGATGACAGTAGAAGGCAAGAACTCGACGAAGTCAAGGAACTAAGAGATATGGCTTACGTAAGAATGGTCGCCCAAAAGCTACAAGCAGAACACTACTATAAGAAGAGGGAAAATATCAGGCCACTTAAAGTCGGGGACTACATGCTTAAAGCTAAAACACAAGCAAGTAAAGACCCATGAGAAGGCAAACTGGGACGGCCCCTACAAAATCACGGAAGCAGCAAGCAAAGGGTCATTCACACTAGAAACAATGGAAGGAAATCAACTACCAAACAACTGGAACATTACGCACCTCAAGTACTTCAACTTTTAAAAGGACGAGGTCCCCAAAGTCACACTCTTTTTCCTTCACTCGAGTTTTGTCCTAGTTGGGTTTTCTCGAGGAGGTTTTTAACGAGAAAATAACGGGGATAATTAGGGATTGAAGTGCGCACAAGATGGAAAGCACCGGAAGATCAGTTCATTGCTCAATCTCTCACTATCTTTCCTACTCGACCAATGAATAGACTAGACAGACCGAGACTGGGATTGGGACTGGGACTGAACTACCAGCCAACGCCCGGAAAATATGTAAATCTCTCCAAAAATATGAATAAAGCACAAGTACATGAAAGTTTATCTCTTCTCTCCAGATAAAGGTTACATTTGACCTCGTTCGAATTAACACCTATTCGGCCCACAACATCAATTAATTAAAGGTTACATTCTACCTCGTTCAAATAACCACCTATTTGGCCCACGACCTCAATTAGTACAAGGTTACATTTGACCTTGTTCGAATAAACACCTATTCGGCCCATGACCTTAATTAATTAAAGGTTACATTCGACCTCGTTCGAATAAACACCTATTCGGCCCACAACCTCAATTAATATAATGTTACATTCGACCTCGTTTGAATAGACACATATTCGGCCCACAACCCCAATTAATATAAGGTTATATTTGATCTGGTTCGAATAAACACCTATTCAGCCTGCAAACTCAATTAATATAAGGTTACATTCGACGTCGTTCGAATAAATACCTATTCGGACCACAACCTCAATTAATATAAGGTTACATTGGATCTCGTTCGAATAAACACCTACTCGGCCCACGAACTCAATTAAATAAAGGTTACATTCAACCTCGTTCGAATAAACACCTATTCAGCCCACGACCTCAATAATTAAAGGTTACATTCAACCCATTTCGAATTAATACCTACTTGGCCTACGACCTTAACCAAATGATGGCTACCCTCAACATCGTTCGGCCCACTTAAACAAATTTGTTAAGACAAAGGCAATCAAGCAACAAAATAAGAAAAATGCACAAATCCGAACAAAGAAAAGAAACCAGGTACGAGTAACAAAACTAACATTTCATATGTAGATTAGTTCTTACAAAGGCTGCACGCTTACAAGAAATTACACATGTCCGCGGCTAATACAAAAAAGAACTAATCACCACCCGGCTCAGCAGCACCATCCGCTTGATCACCCAGTCCATCTTACCCCATCTCATCGCCATCATCAACAGGATATTCATCCTCATACCACGCATCCTGTTCAATCCAATCGAGGCTCACACCTTTCTCATCATCACCAGCTTCCGGTGTAGCGGGATCATAGCCACAAGCAAACCGAGCGTTAAGCGCCTTAACACGTGCATATTCAAAAACGGCTTCTGAAACATCCCCCACCCCCATCAGATCCCTGAATATATACATCTAAGCCTCGATGTGAATCCACTCCTCATATAAATACCGAGGAGCATCAGGAAAAGCAGAAGCGCGGGAGGAGGACGACTGATCCAACAACTACACCTTTTCGGCCTCAAGAGCAGCAACTCGATCTCTAAGGCCCGGAACTTCTTTTTCTAAGTCCCCTATTCACTTGTCAAGTCTCTCCTCACTGAGCCTAGGCATCTCTAAAGTGCAATCCCTCTTAGAACGGAGAATGCGGATAACGACCTCTAAAGCTTCCATTTCCTTGCAGTCGATAATTGGGCCGACTTCGCCTTCTTCGAACCCGCCACCTTCTCGGCGACCTCGCCACTTAAAGCGACCACTTGGAGCCGACACTCCATGAGCCCGGCGCGCGATGAGACTACTTGGGCTTGAAGGTCGGCACTTTGGGCCTCGACCCCCTGCTCACCTCGAGCTCCTTTTCTTTGTCCCTTAATGCCGCCTCGAGTTCACTATATTTTTCGATGACCCTCACCAACTCATCATCCTTATCCTTCAGCTCGTCTCGGAGAGCATGGAAATTGCTTCTCCCACAAAGCCACCTACAAAGATCACGGTCCTTATCATGGTATTCACGATATTTCTTTTCCATCTTATGGAAAATGGCCTTACGCCTCTCTCTCGGCGGGCACTCTCGTTCGCCAAGATCACGGCCTGAAAGAAAATCAGAGCGAGTAAGAGCAAAACATGATTCGACATACAAAACAAAGAAAGCATAAAAAATGAAGAAAGATCAAAGGCTTACCCTAAGAACAAGGCCATCTATGCTCCTTGACAAAGTAGCGTCCTTTAAATTCTCAAGGGTCTTACCCTTCACATCGAAACATAGGGGACCAAGAGAAGGGATGACGTCCTCCGTATTAACTAGCAGATACGGGTCCAAAGGGATCACAATAGTCCGCGTGCTCCCCTCCAATCTCACCTCAAGACGGGTGACTCCTTCCCCCATCATCCTAACTTCCTATGCGTCCACATCGGAGCCCGTCTCATAACCTTCTTCGGTTACACTTTTCCCCTTTGTGCCAACCTAGGAAGAAGGATCCTCGGCTGGTAACGAGGTTGATAGCTCGTCTCCTCGTAGGGCGTCAGGGACTCTCGCTGACGGCCCCTCAAAATCCATTACGGCCTCAGGGAGAAACATACATCCCTCAACCTCCGACGACGGTGGGACTGTGGACGGCAACTCGGCGCCATCTCCAAGGTCAATGGTCGCTGTTTCTCATACGACAAATCTTCCATCACCGAACTCCCCGCACGGGAAATCGAGAAGTGAGTTATCGTCATTGGGCGATTATCCTTCCTCATCATCCTCGTCTATTAGATGACGCAAAGAGGAAGTCGAAAGACCTGCTGGAGTAGTCGATGACCGAGTGGGCCTCGCCGCCGCAGAAAGAATAAAAGTGGCCTTCCTCTTACGGAATACCGGAGCGGGAGCCTTCTGCCTTCTCGAAGGTCCTGAGGCTGCAACAGAAAAATTGAAGACTGTCACTTCATGCTCAAAATTGTAACGAGCAGACGACTATGAGATCAAAACAGCATGAACAAACTCACCGTTCGTTGAAAGCTTGGGCCCGAATTTCTTGATAAAAGCCGGCTATTCACGAATCCCCACTGTGTGAGGCAAGACCTGGCTGACCCATTTATGAATATCTGCAACCAAAGGAGGGGGCGAAGTCTCGGCTAAGCATGGAAAATACGGAATGTTAGATTACGATTAAAATAGGATAAATAAATGCTTGGTAAGAGACACGTACAGACATTGTGAGCACGTGATTTTTATCTATCGTATAATCCTACAAAATCTCGCTAAATTAATTAGT
>ML391503.1:0-23473 GCA_005239525.1 Nicotiana knightiana
TAAAGCACACAAAATGCAAGGTATATAATGCTTAAAATCATGAATTATAGCCACGCATCACTTAGCTCTTTCCTTTATTTTCTTCGTGATTTTTATTTTTGTTTGATAATCACTTCTTTCCTTTTTTTTTTGTAGATCAACTTGACAGGCACGGAGATTATGAAGAGAATTGTCCATATTGAGCAGCAAGTCAACGATTATTGTACAGAGGTGGACAACTAGAAGGAACAATTCGAGGGTCTTCGGTTGGAAAAAGAAGTTTTAGATGAAGAGAATTGTGCTTTGGAACACCAAGTAAGAATGATGGCGGCAGAATTGGCAATTGAAAAATCCTCTTCCAGTCAAGTGGGCAAGGACAAAGACATCCTTGAATCTTCATTTTTGGAGCAAATTTATAAAGCTACCAAAGAGATTAGGGGTTTGAAAGAACTCCTTAATCAGAAGGAGACCTATGTCGGAGAGCTTGTTCAAACACTCACTCAGGCTCAAGAAGACCTCCGTGCTTCTTCTGATAAGGTCCAGTTCTTGGAGAGATCCCTCGCCCCTTTGAAGGCTTATTATGATGCATATTTGGTTGAAAAAGAAGAGTTGAAGGCTGAAGTTGAGCAATGGGAGAAGGACAGCGAAGCCCTCGAAGATAAATCAACACTTTATGTAAGCTAGGCTTATTTGAACACCCGCCTCGAGACTTTGGTGGAGACAAGCCAAGAAGGCTTTGACTTGAATGTTGAGATTGCAAAGGCTAAGGAAACTATTGAAAAAACTCAACAAAGTTAGAACTTTTCCTTACCTGAGGTCGGTGCTCCCGAAGGTGATGAACTTACTCCTGGTGAAGTTGATGTTCAAGTCTCTTCTGCTCAAGTCGAATCTTCTCCCGCTGCTATTGATGCCATATTGGATTCTGCCTCTCCTGCTGCTGATAGTGCTACTTTGGATTCTGCCCCATAGTGTTCTTTTCAAAACTTAGTTTGTTTCTTGAACTTTTGATGGGAAGTTTGTTGTTTTTTTTAAAATTTTTGGAATGGTTGGCAAGTTTTTACCCCTGGTCCGTTTTGGGGTTTATTATCAAATACCTTGGTTTTAACTAAGTTTATACTTAGTTTTAGCCAGATTTAATATATAACATTTCGTTTGAGTTTATGTTTTACTCTTTGACTTGCATTTAAAAATGCTTTAGTATTTCATGTTGGTATAGACACGAATTTTATAAAAGAGGGTCCTTTTATAAACGACACTATTGAAGAAGACGTCTCAACTTTATATTGGTATAAGTACATGAAAGAAGGAGGAAAATACATATTTCGAGGAAATTTCATGAATAATTTGAGGAAGTTTCTTATTTTGAACTTTCAAATTATATAACACTTTACATGTATTCAAGTAACTTTTTGTACAACATCCACAGCTCTTTCATAACTGTTTTTCTTATAACAGATTTCAACAAATTCTAGGGTATATCTTGCAACCCATGACTGATCATTGCCCTTAACCTAAATACTCGTAGGATCTTATAATTTACATCCGCGAGTTTACACTTTATCAAAGCTCATTATAAAGGTTTTTGAATCAGGCTTGTTTTTTGGCTCTTGATTAGCTCTTGACTTTTGATATTCGGGTTTGATCCAGGCTTGACTCGAATTCTGACTCTTTTAGTCTTTTTTAGTCTTCTTTGACTTTCAGTCTTCTCTGGCCTCTATAGTCCCCCAAGTGTTAGATCTTTGAAGTAAGAAATCTCAAGCACTTGATTATTCCATCCATGTGGTCCATTTCCTGAAAAGGAAAATACATACAGGACTCGGAGGTATATTTTTAGATAATGACTGCTTAACCCTTTTTATTTCCATCATAAAGGTTGTAACCCAGACCGGGAATAATTTTGTATCTCGCATGTCTTTCAGGTCAAAGATCATCATTTGGTGTGGGCTAGATTTTTGTCTATCATCTAAAATTGTTAGTATAATTTAATTGAACAAAACAAAATCGTAGTTAAGTGATACCTGACCGTGGGTATTTTCCTTTGCTTAGAAATAATATTTCTTCAAATGAACAGCATTCCAATTCGAAGGTAACACCTTGCCGTCCATGGTTTCTAACTCATAAGCACATTTCCCAGCGATACTTCAAACTTTATAAGGGCATTCCCAATTAGGGTTTAACTTTCCTACTCCAGCTGTTTGTTGACTGAAAAAACTTTTTGACAACGAAGTCCCCAATCTGGAAGTATCTGAGATGCGCCTTCATGTTGTAGTATCGTTCGATAATTTGCTTCTATGTTGCCATTCTTATTAGAGTCATTTCTCTTCTTTGCTTAAGCAACTCCAAATTCGTTCTTATCTCTTCATCATTTGACTCTTTTGTTGCTTGTGTGAATCTCGTACTTGGATCTCCTATTTCGACTGGGATTAAGGCTTCTGAACCATTGTCACGACCCAATTTACCCTCCGAAAGGTATCGTGATGGAACCTAGTCTCTACGACTAGGTAAGCCTAATATAAATGGAAAACTTTAATAAAAACACAAGAAATAAGGAAAATAAGGGCATAATCTAAATAGCAAAACAGTGTCGCTCGGCTCATACAACATATTCTCCCAATGACCCGGAATGTCACAAAGTCACAAGATTCTAATAACTATTGTAGCTCTAAACAAGTCTGGAAGTACATAAAAGACTCTAAACGATGGAGTAGAAGGGGACTCTGAGGATTCTGCGGAGCGGAAAAAATACCTTGTAGTCTCCTAGAATCAGCAGCAAATACTATCCTCTAGGCTGATAGCTCGTACCTGGATCTGCACACGAAAACATGTGCAGGAAAGGGCATGAGTACACCACATTGGTACCTAGTAAGTGCCAAGGCTGACCTCTGTCAAGTAGTGACGAGGTCATATTAAGGCCCTACTAGAGTAAATGTAATCAATTTAAAATAGTAAAGGAGATAAGTAAATTCTACAGTAAACAGTTAAAGAAAACGTTCAAAAACTTAACAGTCAAGGGAACCCTCGGCTCAGAACAAGGTAAACTCAAGGTGGAATCTCCCGGGATACCGTCCCGTAGTTCCAAATGATTATGCAGTGCAGGAAGGTCTCCCGGAATACGTCCGTAGTCCCAAAGTAAATATGCAGTACAGGGGGGATCTCCCGGAATACGTCTGTAGTCCCAAAATAAATATGCAGTACAGGGGGATCTCCCGAAATACGTCCATAGTCACAATTTAAATATGCGATGCAAGATAAAATGACAAATATGGCATCGAATTTTCTACAGTTCATATTAATCACAAATAAGGAAAGTAGGAATTTAACTAAACATGGCGCACAGAGAGTCAAATAAGAAATTAAACACGTAAGCATACTTTTCTAATCTAAGCTAAACAATTTAACATATTAGTGCAATTTAATAGAAGAAGAACGATTTATGTTCTAGGAAGGAAAAATGGGATTTTTGCAATAATGGCCCGTGTACGAACTCGTCACCTCATGTACACGGCGCCCACACAACAAATAATATCAAATATCCTAAGGGGGAAGTCCCCAACACAAGGTTAGGAAAGCCACTTACCTCAACCGCTCAAATCAACTTAAAATCACACTCTTGCCACGAGTATCCAACTCTGAATGGCCCAAATCTATTCAAATAAATTGCATAATATAAATATTACTACAAGCAACTAGTTCAACTAATCCATTCGAAGCTAAAACGCAAAATTAGGAAAATCGTCCCAAAAAGTCCCCTGGGCCCACGCCTCAAAATCGGGCAAATTTATAAATTATGAACACTCGTTCACCAACGAGAACACTCGAACAAAAATCATCAAAATCCAACGTCAAAATTTCACCCAAATATCGAATTTTCAATTGGGGAACCTTTTCCCCCATTTCCAAGCTTTTACCCTCAAATTCCTTAATTATAAGAGGAAAACAACAATAGGTTATTGTATTATGGTCAAAATAGAGTTAAAATTCGTTACCCAATGATTCTCCTTCAAAAACCCTCGAGAAATCACCTCACACCAAGCTCCAAATCGATTTTTGTGCTATGAAATTTCAAACCCTTGAATTCCCTATTTCTGCCCAGCGATTTCCGCATTTGCGGTTCATGGGCCGCACTTGCGGTCCCGCACCAGCAGAAAGGCCATCGCAGGCGCGAAAAGTCACTTAACGGGTTGGGCCGCATCTGCGGTCACTGGGCCGCATCTGCGGCTCCCAGCCGCATCTGTGGTCCCTGAGCCTTGGTCCATGTCCGCTTCTGCGATTACCAAGCCGCTTCTGCGGCGCCGCACCTGCGGTCTGACATCCGTAGGTGCGAAAATGACAGGTTCAGCACACCAGAAAATTTGCCAAAATCCAAAATTCTTCCCGTTGAGCATCCGAAGCACACCCGAGTCCCCCGGGACCTCAATCAAACCTACCAACCAGTCCTATAACATCATTCGGACTTAGTCGAGCCTTCAAACCACATCGAATAACACCAAAAATAAGAATTAAACATGAATTCAAACCTAAGAACTTAGCATTTTTCCAAAATCCACAAACAATGCCGAAATACGTCAAACCTAGTCTGAATGACCTCACATTTGACACACAGGTCACCAATGACACTAAGAACCTACAGCCACTTTGGGAATTCCATTCCGAGCTTGATATCAAAATTTTCCCTATCGGCCGAAATCGCCAAAAATCTAACTTTCGCCAATTCAAGCCTAAATCTGCTACAAACCTCAAAAACATATTCCGGACGCGCTCTTAACCCCAAAATCACTCAACGGAGCTAATGGAGTCTACGGAATTCTATTTCGGGTCTGTCTTCACACAGTTCTGGCTACCGTCTAATTCTAAGGTTTAACTCACAATTAGGGAGTAAGTGTCCCAAAACTCTCTGAATTCCATAACTAATCACTCCGGCAAGTTCCAATAGCAGAAACAAACATGGGGAAAGCAGTTATTAGGGGATTGGGGCTCTAACTCCAAAATTACCGGCCGGGTCGTTAAAATCATAAATAAGTGAAAATGGAGTTTCTCCCGTGCATGTCTTTGTTATTATTCGATAAACCCATAATACTCCTGGTAACACTTCGGGCCAATTGCCTTTTGATTCCTCTAATCTTTTCTTCAAATTATTAATAATAATCTTGTTTGTTGACTCAGCTTGTCCATTTGCCACGGGATGATAAGGTGATGAAGTTATTCGTTTGATTTTCCAACTTTGAAAAAAATTTGTGACTTTTGAGCCTATAAACTGCGGGCCATTATCACATACGATTTCTTTTGGCACTCCGAATCGGCATATAATGTTCTGCCAAATAAAATCCATTACTTCCTTTTCTCGCACATGTTTAAAAGCCCCTGCATCTACCCATTTGGAAAAATAATTTGTTAATACTAACAAAAATCATACCTTTCCTTTAGCTTGTGGCAAAGGACCGACGATATCCATTCCCCACTTCATGAATGTCCACGGGGAAATAACCATATGTATTAATTTTGCAGGGCGATGCATGTTATTTCCATATCGTTGGCATTTATCACACTTTTCTACAAAATGTTTTGCATCTTCCTTCATTTTAGGCCAGTAGTATCATGCTCTGATTAGAGTTTTTACCAAAGATCTACCTCCTGCGTGGTTTCCACAATGCCCCTCATGTACTTCTCTCATCACATTTTCTGTTTTAGCGGGTCCAAGGCATCTTGCTAAAGGTCCCCCGAATATTTTTCGATATAGATTTCCTCGAATTAAGCAGTAACGAGCAGCCTTTCGTCGAAGCGCATGAGCCTCTTTTTTGCCTTCAGGTACGGTTCCATACTGCAAAAAATTAACAAGTTTGTTTCTCCAATCCCAAGTCAGATTATTGAAACTTACCTCGTTTTTATCATGGTCTAGTGCTAAATGAAATAAATGTATTACAATAGCATTTTCTGCATTTGTTATTTCCGCAACTGATGCAAGATTAGCTAATGCATCTGCTTCCGCATTTTCTTCCCTGAGTATTTGCACAATCTTCCATGACTGGAATTGCCTTATCAACTCTTGTGCCTTTTTCAAATATTGTTACAGTCGTGCCTCCCTGGCTATGTGAATCCCCTGCATCTGGTTGACTACCAGCTGAGAATCGCTTTTAATTACGATTTTCTCTATCGAGAGTTCTCGTTCCAGTTCTAACCCTGCAATTACGGCTTCGTACTCTGCTTCATTGTTAGTAATGGAGTAACATTTAATTGCTTGTCTTATACTTTCTCCCGAATGTGAAATTAAAACAATACCTAAACCTACTCTCTTAACATTTGAGGCGCTGTCAGTAAATAGAGTCCACATACCTGGATTAGATCCGATAAATATCTGTAATTCCTTTTCTACTTCAGGAACTATTTCTGTGCTAAAATCCACTAATAAGTTTGCTAAAACTTGTGATTTTATTGCAGTTCTAGGTTGGTACATGATATCATACTCACTGAGTTATATTGCCCACTTGGCTAATCTTCCTGATAATTCTTGTTTATGCAAAAT
Source organism: Nicotiana knightiana (assembly GCA_005239525.1). Classification (NCBI taxonomy): domain Eukaryota; kingdom Viridiplantae; phylum Streptophyta; class Magnoliopsida; order Solanales; family Solanaceae; genus Nicotiana; species Nicotiana knightiana. The sequence continues at coordinate 6,500 of ML391503.1, forward strand.
ATTCCTTAGAGGATATGCAGTTATTACAAAAATAGGGTGACATTGAAAGTAAGGTCTCAACTTTCTAGATGTCATAACTAATACTAAAGCAAGTTTTTCTAAATGAGGATATTTAGTCTCAGCATCCAACAAAGATTTACTGACATAATAAATTGGAGATTGTTTACCTTTGTCTTCTCGTACCAAAACTGCACTTACAACCATTTATGAAACTGCGAGATAAACAAACAGCCTCTCACCATCTTTTGGTTTGGTCAGCAAAGGAGGATTTGACAAGTATGCCTTAAAATTTTTGAGGGCTTGTTGACATTCTTCAATCCACTCGAACTGATTTTGCTTTTTTAGCACTGAAAAGAATTTGAAACTTTTCTCCGAAGACTTAGAAATAAATCTTCCCAAAGTTGTTATCCTCCATGTCAATCTTTGTACCTCCTTTTTGCTCGTGAGTATAGCAGGAATTTCTTCAATAGCTTTGATATGTACAGGGTTTACTTCAATACCTATATTAGATAAAAGAAAACCTAAAAACTTACCTGAAGATATGCCGAAGGCACATTTTTCTGGGTTTAATTTCATATTATAGATGCGGAGGATCTCGAAGGTATTTGAAAGATTTTGAAAATGATCCTCTACTCGTGCAGATTTGACTAGCATATCATCAATATATACTTCCATTGTCTTCCCCAGGTGTTCTTGAAACATCTTGGTCACCAACCTTTGATATGTGGCTCCAGGTTTGTTAACCAAAAAAAAGATTCTCGATCAAAGACTATTTTTAGAAGAACTCGGGTTATTGATAACCAAGAAATTTTGTATTTTCTTAATTATATGAAAGGAAATAAACAAGACAAGAAAATATGGAAATAATAGATTGAAAGCAAAAGTAAATAGTTGTATTCCAATATCAATCAGAACGTGTCCTTACAAGTGAAATTCTCTTCCTTTATATAGGGGTTTACAAATATAACATTTTCTTGCTTTTATGGCTGAGTCATTATGAGCATTAATGACATTAATGAAGTGTTATAATTGGCAATCGTAACTGTTCATGAAGATTCTGTAACGATTCTGATTTTTCTTCCTCATTAATTGGAGGTTCGTGAATCTTTCCTTTTTACTGTCTTGATTCATTCCGCTCGTGTCTCTTCGTTGAACGATTTTTAGGCTCGATCATATGCATTCTTTCATCTCGTGGATGATTTGCTCGTACCTCTTGTAACTCATACATCTTTTAACTGTAATACTCTAGTTGTCGTCTTTTTAGTGATCCACGTATCATGCCCTGTCAGCCACACATAATTCTACGTGTATTATTTATTTATTACCAATACATATAGCTTTCCAAGTATTTTAGATAAACTCTTAAATTTTCAAGGGTTATATGTTCTAACTTAAAGGAAGAATGAAAAGATGTGAAAATTAAAGTTATAAAATTATAAAATTGAAAAAGATATTAAGTCAAATATATTGATTGAGATGATTGAGAACTTCTACGGCACAGAGTTTGTCCTTTATGATTAATTAGCCAAATAGGATAAAGAATAGTCATTTTCAAAAAGTTATAGTTTTATTTATAACTCAAATATAATTTTGAAAATAAAATGTATGTATCTCTTAAGATTTTATATTCATTAAGATAGGATATACGTGCAACGCACGTATCCTAAGACTAGTACTATATTAAAAGGTCGAAGCCTCTTAGCGAAATGTCGTTCGCTTTTTTACCCTTTAAAAGTAGACCTGGCACTAGACAAAATAGTCATGTAATTATTATTTTTAAAATAGTTAGGACATTGAAATTAACTAAAATTTTGGCTACTAAATCTTTCCTTGTTTGAATTATATAAAAAAAACTCCTAATATTTAGGAATCTAAATCGATAAGAGTTTACTTATATAAATTCTTTTCCAATTAAAATGTATTTTTGCATATGAATATTAAGATGAATAAGTTATCTTCCCTATTACTTGTAAAAGTTCTCTTCCTTGTAATAGTTGTGAACTACTTTAATGTTAATATAATATTCTTGCTTGCTCAAAAAAAAAAAAAAAAAAAAAAAAAANTAAAAACCAAAAAAAAAAAAAAAAAAAAAAAAAAAAAAAAAAAAAAAAAAAAAAAAAAAAAAAAAAATTCGACAGCAATAAATTAATTGTGTTTGAAAGCTCCTCAGTTTTAGTTGATTTGGATTTAAACTTTCTTCTTTTTCCTTATATATTTTACTGTTGTAGTGCCGTAAACAAAAATATGTGTACAATTGACCAAATAACTTAGCTAATATATTCTACCTCATGCTTCATATCATAAATTATTCAATGTAGTATAATTTCCACTCTATCATGCTGTTTATTGATACATTTTGGTCTATTGGCAATTTGGCATATTGAACAGATCATTTGTAGTTGAAAGTTATTACCGACAATGGTTTAAATATTTTTGCAATATATATAAAAAGGACAGAAATATATATCCAATCAAAAACATATATCCAATAAAAAATTTATTATTTTGACGACAACAACAACCCAGTAGAATCCTACTAGTGGGTCCTGGAGAGGATAGAATATACGCAGATCTTACTCCTACTCCAGAGGGATAAAGAAGTTCTTTTCGGGAGACCCTTGGCTCAGAGACCATATATCCGTAACCACAACAAAAACCAGAAAAAAAAATTATTATTTTAAGATATCTTTTAATATTTTAGAAGGTATTTTCGCACGTATATAAAAACAAGATATTTATAATCATTGATATTGGGTACACGTGCAGTTCTTAATATAATTCAAATCGTGAACTAAATCGCCTGCTCCCCGTTCCCACACATGAATTTCCATATTAGACAGAAAAACATAGAAAATTAGAAATACTGAAATTTAGATTTCCAGGTTTTGGTTCACATAATCACACATGACTTAAGAAGCAAAAGCTTCTTGTCTTACCAATATTCTTAGGTCATAAATTTTCATTTTTCTAATTTTTTGGTCAACAAACTTGAGCCATGTGGCATTTATGGTTGTGGTTTTCAAACATAAATGGTTTAGAAAGTCATGTGTAATTATCATTATATAATATGATAATTATACTGTATAATAATTATAATAATAACCTATTTATTTGCTTAAACATAGTACAATGTAATTTTTACTGTCATGCTTTGTATCTCTTCACGTTGAGAGTGAAATTTTGATAGAGAAACATATTAATATAATATTTTTTCAAAGAATATTTGTATAGATGTGAGTGGATAAATTATTAAAAATAATATTTGTGATACAAATTAACTATAAAAATAAATGCCAAAGCTTTCTTTTATTTTCTTAACCTGAAAGCATGATAACGATCTTTAATTATTTTTCATGTGTTCGTATTAGAAATACTATAAGAAAATATGGCCTCAACAACAAAAAAAAATTAAATATTAAAGTATTAATTTTGATGTTAATATGCTATAATTAGCTTCTTTTGATATTGGTCGCACCTCGCGCGGGTGGGTACTACTATTAGTAATTATAATAATAACATATTTATTTGCCAGAACATAAAATATTGCCATGTTTGAACAAGTGTAATTACATAGATAAGTATACTATGTGACACACATATATACGGTAAGACTTTTCTATAACAATATCCCTATATAACGTCATTCGCTATATAAACCAATTTTTCCTCATAATCGATTTTTTAATTTATATTTTACCTCTTTATAAAAAGTATTCTACCTATAACAACAACATTCCATATTTATAGCAGAATGCTCTTTGTAAAATTACCCCTATATAATAACCATATAAAATTTTTAAGATTACTAATAATAATTCTAAAAATATGCATACAATCGTTCCCTTGAACAAAGTTCAATCTTGCATAAGATATAAGATTCGAAGACATATTTTTCATCGGATACCTTTTTGCTGAAAACTTGGACACGAATTTTGATAAATTCAAGCGTTATATCGATACTAAAAAATAAAATCTACGAAACATCTACAATTACAAAATTGTTCCATCAATCTTGAAAGATTTTATTTTTATAGTAGCTTTAAGTGTGCATTAGAATTTAAATATATGTATGTTTAGTTGTGAATTTATTAATAATGTATTAGCTTTCGTTAATATTTAATATGCATATCTTTTGTGATTTTAAATTTGAATAATTTTCTTAACTTTTATATGTAACATTAGAAAAAAGAAAAATAATTAATTTTTTGATAAATTTTACCTATAACAGCCAAAAAATATTTAAACGTCAAATGTTGTTATAGGTATATAACAACCATTCACTATAAAAACAAAAATCGAAACAAACAAGAATGTTATAGAAATATTTGACCGTACATATATATATATGAAGAAAAACACACTCTCTTCCCTTCACCCTTCCCTTCACCTAAACCAAAAAACCATCCTCCATCTATAACTCCCTTTGTAAAATATTTCTCTAGCTTTAGTATTTTCTATCTCAAACCAGTAAAATAAATAAAGCTTTATACTTTAGTGTGCAAGTTTTTTACTTTCAAATTAAGTAAACTCTTTTGGGTTTATCGAAAGGGAAATCTCTCTCTCCCGTAAATATGTAAGTTATTGTTCTTATTTAAAAATTATATTTCTGTTTATTACCCCGATTTATTTATAGCTTTATATTATGTCTTATGTATTTAATTTCATAATTGCTATTTTGTAAATAACTAAAAAATCACTCTAAGTATATAGTTATCTTTTCAACTTCTTTAATATATATATATATATATATATATATAAAAGGAGGCTTGTTGTTCTTTAGTATTTTATTTTATTTATTGAAATGCTTACCTGTCAATTTAAAACATAAAAAAGACGAAGCAAAGGGCAGTGGAGAAATTAAATAAAGTTTTATTTTCAATCACTGGAATAACGACAATCCAGAAAAGATATTCTCATTCTTGACAACGGAGCTGAAAATAACAGCAAGTTGACTCTGTAAAGTTGCGATACCGCATCACAAATTGAAGAACACTTATTTTTGCAGCTTAATTTCTAATCAAAGCAGAACTTCAAGCAGAAGCATATTCCATTGGAGTAGAACAAGTAAGTTGCTCTGTTTTTGTTTTTTTTAGTTAATTCAAGCTAATGGACCATTTATGTAGAATTATTACTTTGTTTAGATCTATTATATCTTAGAGCATATGTGCTGATCTTGACACTACAACACTCTTTCTTTTAGTTTACCTTTTCCTCTCTATTTTCCCTTCTTTTCTGAGTAAAATTTGCGGAATTATGTTGGAATTTACCGTTGAATAACTAGTTTTTGAGTCTACATTATGAGTTCTTTTGGATTTGCAAAAGAATTTAAAGAATGTACAGTACTATATAATAATTCAACCACTCTAAGTGGGCGTTTGGACATAAAAATTGAATTTTTTTTCAAGTGAAAATGGTATTGGAAAATTAGAGTTGTGTTTGGACATGAATATAATTTTGAGTTATTTTTTGAATGTTTGCAACTGATTTGAGTGAAAAACAGTTTTTTGGAGTTTTTCAAATTTTCGAAAAATTCCAAATTTCATATGAAAATTGTAAATTTTATTGTCAAACACTAATTTCTTAAAAATTTAAAAAAAATTCGGGAAAAGTGAAAGAAAATTTCATGGCCAAACTGGCTCTAACTGTGGACAAGGAATGTTGCAAATTTGCAATGCAATTCTCAAAAGTTTAATAAGACTTTTTGCCCCAAAAAAAAAACAAAAATCATTTTGCAAAAACAGTTTTCCAACTGAAAGACAAGATTTTAGTACTGAAAATCTTTCTTTCTTGGCATAAAATGAGATTTATTGCTTATAGAGTCGGATCCAGGATTTAAACTTGATGAGTTCAGACTTTAGAATTCTTAGTTATGAACTTATGTAGTTTTGAAATTAGTCCTTTTCAGATAAATACCCATTTTTAGTGTCAAAAATACTGTGTTTGGTTGAACTTGTACCTATTGGTTGTTAGTGAACCTTAGCTTCATTCATAGCTAGTATAAACCCAAGCCACAGTCCTCATTTGTTTGTGAATCTGATACACAACGAATTTTAGCTCGAGGAGTGCTTAACACCTTCAATTTGCCACACATTTTTCTACAGAGGTTTTGACTTTTGATCATGTGGGATGCAAAAGAAACTATATTAAATAGAAAAGTACTTATAGTATAAGACAGATCATATTGCTCTTGGGCTTTTGCTCTAGTGGTAAGAGTGCAATATGTATTAGGCGCACTCATGGGTTCGAACCCCATAAGAAGATATGCAATCTGCAACCAAGCGAGTTTGTAAAGTAATGCATAGGAAGACCCAACTGATAATTATGCTGGAAACTCTTAAAAAAAGATGGTAACCTAGTTTGTGACATTGTCATAGGCCTTAATAATGCCAACACAAGTTGCATTACAGTTTTGCGGTATTATGTACTGAAAACCATAGATTTTGCGAATGTATATGCTTATGAGTTTGTTATAAGTTGCAGCTCTCCAGTCTTCGACTCCTTTCACACTTTAAATGCTAAGTTGTGTTTCTGAAAAGCAAGGTGCAATTGTGTATGAATAGTGTGAGAAGATTGACTTAATATTATTTTACAATCTTGCTAGTTTTCCTTTTTGGGCTTAAAAATGGAGCTTCTCTACTGAAAAATCACAATTCATTAGCGTAATGGTTGGGATGTTTGAACTAACAGCATCCTTATCCTTGATTTCTTTCTGCTTTTGTAGAGGTACTTGATTCTGCTTGAAATGGCAGACAGCAACAAAAAACAGCCTTTATTACATCTGCCGCCTCAAACCTGTCAAAATGTTGATCCAATGAGAAGAAGATTACGCCGATTTAAAAGTGCTCCTATGGCCGAATTTTTTCCTGGAGAGATAAGTGACACAAAGGACAACCAATCACTCCCACGTTCTGATTCAATTTTGGATAAACTCCATCCGAGTTTCAGAAAAGTCATGTTTTACTTGGTTATATACTTGGCTATTGGTACCATGTGCTTTTACTTTGTTCAGAACCAGATCGAGGGAAAGAAAGTAAACGGAGTTCTTGATTCTGTTTACTTCTGTGTTGTGACAATGACCACTGTTGGATATGGGGACCTTGTGCCGGATAGTACAACTTCTAAACTGCTTGCTTCCGTCTTTGTTTTCTCCGGGATGGCCCTTGTCGGACTGGTTTTAAGTAAAGGAGCAGATTACCTAGTAGAGAAGCAGGAAACACTATTAATCAAAGCAATGCATGTGCGCCGTAAAGTTAGTCCAAGTGAAATTCTAAAAGAAATTGAAACAAACAAATTAAGGTACAAGTGCCTTGTCACAACGGTCTCTCTCGTGGTGCTAATGGTTGTTGGAATGGTGTTCCTTGCCAAGGTAGAAAAGTTAAGTACCATTGATGCCTTCTACTGTGTTTGTTCTACCATCACAACCTTAGGATATGGAGACAAAAGCTTCTCAACAAGAGCGGGGCGCATTTTTGCTGTGTTTTGGATTTTGACTAGCACCATTTGTTTGGCTCAGTTCTTCCTTTATGTTGCTGAAGTCAACACAGAAAAGAGACGGAAGGAGCTGGTGAAGTTGGTTCTTACAAGAAGGATGACAAATGTAGACTTGGAAGAAGCTGATCTTGATAATGATGGGCTTGTTGGGTAAGTTATATAAATCTTAAAAGCCTATCACCAATAATTAGCCTGTTGTATCTGTCAAATAAGAACTACTCCCTCAGTCCCAATTATGTGGTGGCACCGTTCGACTAGGCATGGAATTTAATAAATAAATAAAGACCTTTGAAACTTGTAGTTCAAAACAAGCCTTATATATTTGTGTGGTTATAAATCAATATCATTATGTGGTCGTTTGGTATGGTAGATAAGCAAAAATAATCCTTAGATACAAATTTAGTACAGCCTTATCCCTTGTTTGGTTACTAATCCTGGAATAAGTTATCCCAGGATTAAAAATAGTATCGGGATAACTTATAAGCCAAAGGGTGGAATAACAATCCCAGAATAAAGCAGTAAAATTGACACAGGATCAATACAACATACGAAATATTCAATAAGAAATAATACCAGGGTAACTAATTCCAGCATAACTTGTACGCAAACCAAACGACCCCTAAGGGTAGATGAAAATTTTTAAGTTAAACTATTTGTAAATATAGAAAGGTGACATTCTTTATGAGACACACTAAAAAGGAAAGAGTTCCTCATAAATTGGGACACAGGAAGAACTTTTATATTCTACTCCAGTGTGTTTCAACTTCAAGATCAAGTTGTTCTAACTTTTCTTCACTTTTAATATGCGAAGGGCTGCTGAATTTGTGGTTTATAAACTTAAGGAGATGGGGAAGATCAACCAAGACGACGTTTCACTTTTATTGGACGAGTTTGAAAATCTTGATGTCGACCAATCTGGAACTTTGTCTACTGCAGATTTGACACTTGCTCAATCATCTTGAAAGGGAAGCGACTGCAGTACTACCTAAAATTCTATATCGAGCTAGTGTGTCACCCTATTTCCATGAACTTCGGCAGAGTCTTGAGTCTGGTACTCATATCATCATATCGTGAGTGTTTTTCGACAGGTAACTGAGTGAGATTCAGTTTATCCACTTCATAGAATGCACCCTGTATATGCAGTGTAAATTAAGGTAAAAACAACAGTTATTGTGGCTTTGCTGGTGGGCTATTCGACTCGGTTATTGTAGTCTTGAATCTGAATCGAGTTTCTCCTGAAAGTTTGTTTACAGAAACTGTAAAGCGCCTTGTTCTGGTGGAACTTGAAAGACAACAAGCCATTATTTGATTTTGAATATACAGTGAAATAGATTTACCAATTTGAGATATGAACATTCTTTCATTGGCAGAAAAGAATGTATGATTTATGAACTACATTGTGGTCTAGCCCAGTCGCTTTCCTTGTCGTTGCTTCCTCAAACTCCTATAATGATGATATTATAATGGTGCTGATAGCATCCAAAAAGTTGATGTTCTGAATGTTGATTCAAAATTAGGGGTCGTTTGAGAGGAGGTATTAGAAAAAATAATGCAAGCATTAGCTCTGTGCATTACTAATACCTCGTTTGGTATATTTGTATAACTAATACTTGTATTAGTTATACATTATACTTGGTATTATGCTATGTATAAGTAATGCATAGAAAACCATGACATTAGTAATGCAAGGGTTTTTAATGCTTGCATAAACATGGTTAAAGACCTAATTGCCCCCTCAAATCCCTAATAAAAGCCTTTCCCCATATTATTAGCAAACAGATTGGCCATGGAAAAGCACAGTTGAATGCAGCCAAATCCTCCTCTTCTTCATTCTTTGATAGTACTAATTTATTTTTTTTGCATTATTATTTTTGTACTGATCCATATAGGTTAATGGATCACTTAAAAGAGTCTCAGCCTTTCTTGTTCTGTTATCTATAAAGTTAAGTTTTATAGCGAAAGTTAAAAATTATGGAGGGTACTTTTGTAAACACCCAATTTTTAAAAATTATGCAATGCTTTAATACATCAAACCAAACAGTGAATAAAAAATAATCTCAGCATAACTAATACCAGCATTACTAATACACTCTATTCAGCACTATTCTTATACCTCCTACCAAACGACCCCTTAAAGTATTCACTACAGGAAATAAGTTTTAAAGTATTCAGTGATGATTTTCTGGCCGTCAAAAGTAATGTCATATATTCCTTTGGTATTATAGTATTATTATTAGCTTTTGTGGCGACTAAGCTCACCACAAAAAAAGTAAACAATGTGCACAAATAAATTTTAGCTAGGTTGGCGACATATTAGTATAACTTTTGGTAGGTTGTCACTAAAATCTTTAGTCGTCACAAATTATAAATATTGCGCCACAAAGACGACTTTAGCTGGTTGCCTCTTTAAACGCCGACATATCGCATAACTCTTGATGGCGACTAAATTGGCCGCCACAAAAGGTCGCTATAAAAAATAAAGTCGTCGCAAAAAGTAAATAATGCATCACAAAGATGATTTTACCTAGGCCGCCACTTGGAACAACGACATATATAGCATAACTTGTGGTGGCGACTATATGGATAGCACAAGATCGTCACTGAAAATCTTTTATAAGTTACTTTTGACGGCGACGAAGGAGGTCGCCACGCATATCTGTTACTGAAAATTTTATTTTATGTAATGCTTTAACAGTAACAAACATGAAAGTAATTTGTTGAATCTAAATATATTATTTTTTTAATACAAAATATTTGCTAATCCTAAATATTTTTGTTTTACATACAAACTTTGTCTAAAATTTTCCCCATTGCATCCACCCTTGTTGCTTTGTTTTTGTTATTTTATTATTAACTTTTATGGTGACTTAGCTCGTTATAGAAATACAAATGATCCATAAAATAGATGTTAGGTAGATCGCTACTACAAATAGCAATGTACAATACTACTATTTTTGGTGGCGTAGAAATTTATTTCTGCGGTGCTCTAATAGTAACAAACAAGAAAGTGAGTTGCTAAAGCGAGATAGATTATTCTTTAAAGTGTTACCTTTTTCATTCAAAATATTGACTAATTCAAACTTTTTTTATTTTATTTTCGCCAAAGTTTTGACCAACGTGAACGTGCATTCACCCCTGTTGCATTATTATTATTATTATTATTATTTTATTATTAGTTTTTATGGCGACTAAACCAGAAAAAGTAAACAAATGCACCAAAAAAAAGATTTTGGGTAAGGTTGCTCCAAACATTGACATATTATACTACTTTTGTTGGCGACAAAAGATATTGCTACAAAACAGTTACTAAAATCCTTATTTTCCGTAGTGAATATACTTATTCAAAAATGAAAAGCAATAAATTGGATCGAGGTCATGAATTGCTGCAAGTGTTCAATAAACCATTAAAATACCTCTTGAACATGAAATTCAAAGCCTCCAATCGTTAAAAAATTGTAAAAGGCGAGGATTTCAACTGTACCATTACTTGCACAAAATATATTCAGAGGTAAAAATAGTCAATTAGTAATTAAGATCCTTCCAAATAACCTAAAAAAAACATAAGAATTACTTTCTTTCTTTTTTGGAAAAACAGAATTACTTAATTAGTAAACAACGTATAAAAGGAAATTTCGGTTATCATTAGAACCAGGAGATAATTTTGGTTAGAGTACAATTAGGTTTCGACTTGCCTTAAAATATATATTATATTAAAAATAATACTCAACATATAAAAACGTACAATTTAGGGTGTGTTTGGTATGAAGGATTTTTCAATTTTCCCATGTTTGGTTTGGCTTAGATTCCTCCAATTGAAAGAAAATATTTTCCATGTCAAGAGAGGGAAAAACATTTTTCAAAGCTCTTTTTTAACCTTCTCCACCCTATTTACCATCCCCACTACCCCACCCACCTCGCCCTTGCCCCAACTCCCACCCTGCTCCCAACTCCAACCCTAAATAAAAATATTATTTGTAGGCATATTAAAATTATTGAATTTAAATTCAATAAACAATTGGGATTATATTTTAAATTCAAGATATATTGGTCCAAATAAATTATGGGCTAATATAAGTGAATTAATTATGTGAGTCCAAAATATATGGATTAAATAAATAAATCTTAATCCATTGGGCTAGCCCATTTGATTGGGCTAAAGTAATGAGCCCACTTTATTAAGCCCAAAATGTCATATTCCTAGAGGCCCAGCTTGGTGCCACGTGTCAAATGATGTGGCACGCCAAGTCAAACTGAAGAGCCAATAAGATCATGCCACGTGTCAAAATGACAAGGCATGCCAAGTCACATCAAAAGGCCAATGAAACTGTGCCACGTGTGCAAGTGACATGTTCTGGCCAATCAAATGCGGCCTTGTCACACTTCAATTTGATTGGTCGGAAAGAGTTTGTTCTTATCATAACTCTTCTCTCCCACAACTATAAATAGGGGTCTTCATAACTCAGAAAAAGGACCAGAAGTTATAACAAGAAGCAAGAGGGAGCTCGTGGATTAAACGTTGCAGATTTCTCTAAAAGCTACAAGCATTCAAGTGTTCTAAGGATTAAAAGATCAAGACGAAGATTCAAGAACAAGCTACAAGCCCTTGGATTAAAAATACGTCAAGATCAAGAACAAGTTGCAAGCCCTTGGATTAAAAATACGTCAAGATCAAGATCAGGCCTCAAGCACTTGGATTAAAATCAAATAAAATTCAAGATTAAGCTCAAAAGCTCTTTTTATTTACCGTTGAAAAGTAGAATCAGAGGATTCATAGAGATTGCAACCCTCAAATATTCGAAATAAAATACTACAATTGTTGCGATATTTTTCGGCTTGATATATTTGTCTCGACGCAATTTATTGTCTACAAATTCTGGCACGCCCAACGGGACAATCTCTACCTCTCATCTCAACTTTTCAATCATCAAAGTTCAAGAACAACGAAATAGCTTCCAAGAAAATCAACTCAAGTTCAACTTTCGCCAAGGCTGCTAATTCCAGGTTCTATGATGATGTGGAAAACATACTCGGAGTTACCTTTGGAAGCTTTGGGCCAGTTACGAGGAGCAAAGCAAGCTCGTTAGGACAACAAGCACCCCAAGTGTCGTCCGCATCTACCCCTGTTTTCGGATCTTCATCCTCAAAAGGAACAAGATCTTCCACAAACGCACCGGAAGGAGGAATCGATGTTACTGAAAAGATCAAGAAGACTCTTGCGCTGCTTGACCTCTCCGGATCCAAGCACTCTTCTGTGAAGGAATATGATGACACTTCAAGTGATGGATCCTTCCCACTTACACCATAGAGCGTGAGCCAATCAAGGATCAATCTATGTGAAAATCTGTGCTACTCTCCATCATCCACAACAATCATGCAAGCCATGGTGATAAACACTTCATCTGTGGAGGAGCAGTTGGTAAACTTAACGGAAGCAATCGCTAGCCAAATGCATGCAAAATCAAGATGCTAGAATTGACAAGCTAACCGACAGGGTTGGAATATTGATGGAAGAAGAATCTACCCATGCACCCGGCAAACTCCCAGAAGTTCAAGAGATTGATCCTCCCCCAAGACAAGTTGCATCCAATAAGGCTATCCTATCTCGTCTGAAGGGATGATTCCAATCGATCAACTGAAGGAGTTCATCGAAGGAACTATAAAAAACAAGTACGAAGTTGCTACCAAGTCTTCCCTTACATACGCTAAGTCGTACACTGCAAGGATTGATATGTTGAAGATGCCCGCTGGCTATCAACCTCCAAAATTTCAACAGTTTGATGGCAAAGGCAATCCAAAGCAACATGTGGCGCACTTTGTTGAGACATGCAACAATGCTGGAACTTATGGAGATTACCTCGTCAAGAAGTTTGTCCGCTCATTAAAAGGAAATGTTTTTGAAAGGTACACGGACCTCGAGGATGGATCTGTTGATAGCTGGGATCAATTAGTGCAAGAATTCCTCAATCGCTTTTATAGCACGAGACGTACGGTGAGTATGATAGAACTCACAAATACTCGTCAACGAAAGAGTGAACCAGTTGTCGACTTTATCAATCGTTGGAGGAATGCAAGCCTCAATTATAAAGACAGGCTTAGTGAAGCTTCTGGCATAGAGATGTGCATCCAAGGTATGCATTGGGTATTGCGTTATATATTGCAAGGTATCAAGCCTAGCACATTTGAAGAACTTGCAACTCGTGCCCATGACATGGAGTTGAGCATGGCCTCCGCTTGAAATGAAAGGCTGCCAATCTATGAACCTCACAAAGGGAATGACAAGCAAGAAGTCAGAAAATGGAGCAAGTTTATACCAAGATCCAAAAATAAAGAATCTATGAATGTCAGCACATCACCTACGAAGTTCGCGATGAAAGTGAGCAAGAAGCAGAGTGTGAGATCCACTCCGTTTCAAGATAATCCAAGTGGAAAGTTGACCCTACGAGAAATGCAAGAGAAAGAGTACCCATTTCTGGATTCTGATGTGGCGGCTATTTTTGAAGAACTCCTCGAGTTAAATCTCATTGAACTCTCGGAGATGAAGCGGCCAAATGAAGCTGGGAGAACAAATGACCCAAATTACTGCAAGTACCATCGACTCGTGAGCCACCCTCTGGAGAAGTGCTTTGACTTCAAGGACAAAGTTATGGACTTGGCTCGTGAAAATAAGATCGTGCTCGAAGATGAGGAAGCAAGCGCAAACCAAGTCTCTGTCATATTTGGCTCATTCAATCCAGACGAATTATGTAGTTCCAAAGAAAGTAAAGATAAAGAATTACTAGAGAACTACAAGGTTGAAGATGGTCAACCCGAGGATGATGAAGGTTGGACGCTAGTGACTCGTCGTAGGCGCCACAAAAGGGGCCCACAAAAAGGATCAATGGAACAACCAATGAGGAAGATAATGGTAAAAAGACCTAGGAGATGTCACCCAGTTAAGCACGTAAAGAAAGCGAAAGTGGAGGTGCATCACCCTCAAAAGCCACGACATCCAGTGACCTTGGAGGAGTTTTTACCAAGTTGGTTCCGCACGAAGATTTCCCATGGGGGTATTGATGTCTCTTGTTACCATACTGACGAAGGGAAAGAAAGGAGTGATGACCCACCATCGGCACCATCTTCGGAAAATCTCATAAACTCCACTACTCAAGAAGTTAATGCTTGTGAGGAATAAGTCACATTCACAAGTGACGATCTTCTGCTAGGTGACACTCCTCATAGCTGGCCATTGTACCTGGTTGGATATATGTGTGATGAAAGGGTAAACCGAATTTCCATCGATGGAGGATCCTCGGTGAACATTCTGCCAATTCACACTGTGAAACAACTTGGTATTCCCATGAACGAACTCTCAGAAAGTCGTGTGATGATCCAAGGATTCAACCAAGGGGGCAAAGAGCCATAGGTGCGATCAGGCTGGGAATCACGATTGAAGATATGCAATCAAGTGCATGGTTTCATGTGATAGATGCGAAGACTTCATACAATGTCTTTCTTGGAAGGCCTTGGATACATGAGAATAAAGTAGTTCCGTCTACCTACCATCAATGTTTAAAATACTACGAGGGTGAAGTCGAGAAGACGATTATTACCGATGATGCGCCATTCACTGAGGCAGAGTCACACTTCACTGATGCAAAGTTCTACTTGAAAAACCACATTGTGAAAGAGCTAAAAGTTGATGACATAAAAAGCAAGAATGAAGAGCCCATAGCTAAAAGAGCTGAGGTAACTATCGGTAAAACCAAAATTGTTACTGAGGAGGTACAACTCAACGCGAATAAATATCATACAGGGAATATTGCATCTTATGGCAAGAAAGTAAGTCCTAAGCTCCAATACGTCCCTAAAAGGAAGAAAGACGAGGGTGAATCATCTAATCCCCAAACCAACACACTAAAGGAGTTAACTCTTCCGGTGAAACAAATTGAGGCAGTAAAGTTGTCCTCGAAGCCGCTTGCAGGGTTTGTAGCTCAAAATCGTTTGCAGAATGTGGCACTCCCTACAAAGTGAACATATGAATGCTTTGACCCTAACGCTTACAAGCTATTTGCGAAAGCTGGACAACCATGATGAGCCGTCAAAGTTAGGGAAGCTCCCATGAGAAGCTGTAATGAGGCAACCACACGAAGGTTTGGGATACAAGCAACCGTCATCAGTGCGCATCTCCATCAGAAGGGCGAGTAGCAATCACATCACCGTAGAAAATGAATCTGTCGCTTCTAACAGGCCTTCTGTTTTTGACAGACTTGGAAATCAACTGTGAGGACTTCCGTATTTGAGAGATTGGGTCCATTAAATAAGGTGAATAAGTTCCAGAGAAATTATCAAAATACAAGAACACCCGCTTTTCCCAAAATTTAGAGGGTTTCTAAAGATTTCCAAAGTTTGGTTCCTTCTAGAATGAGGCGACAAACAGAAGTCATGGTTTTGTGTGATACAGTATTGAAGGTGAAGCCATACACTGTGGTATACATTAAAGAACGTGATGAAGACGAAGAAAGTATGGGTTCTTCGTCTCATGTTACTGCACAAAGCGAGCATGGTGTTTTATCTCTAATGGAAGATGACGAGAAATTGGACGATGTTTCATCATTTTATCACATATCCTTCAACGATAGGGAACCTCAAGAAAATGAAGATGCGAAAGATGCTCCTCCAGAACTTGAAGAAGGGGTGAAAGTAACTGTTGATGCTTTAAAAGAAGTTAATCTTGGAACTGATGAAGAACCAAGACCCACCTACCTAAGTGCTTTACTAAAAGTTGATAAAGAAAGCACTTATGTTGAGTTACTCAAGGAGTTTAGGGATGTCTTTGCTTGGAGTTACAAAGAAATGCCTGACTTGGACCCTAAAGTGGCATTCCATCACCTTGCGGTCAAGAACGACGCTCGTCCTGTTAAGCAAGCTCAAAGGCGCTTTAGACCGGACTTGGTTCCTCTGATTGAAACCGAAGTTAACAAACTCATTGAAGCGGGATTTATTCGGGAGGTTAAATACCCAACATGGGTTTCAAGTATTGTCCCTGTAAGGAAGAAGAATGGCCAGATTCGAGTATGTGTTGACTTCAGAGATCTCAACAATGTGTGTCCCAAAGACGAATTCCCGCTTCCTATTCCAAAGCTGATGATCGATGCTACTACTGGTTACGAAGCAATGTCTTTCATGGACGGTTCGTCGGGCTATAACCAAACCCACATGGCACCAAAAGATGAAGAGCTTACTGCATTCCACACCCCCAAGGGTATTTATTGCTACAAGGTGATACCTTTTGGCTTGAAGAACGCTGGTGCTACGTACCAAAGGGCTATGCAGAATATTTTTGACCATCTTCTCCACAAGAATGTTGAATGCTATGTTGATGACTTGATGGTAAAATCAATAAAGAACGGAGACCACTTGAAAGACATGAGAATGGTATTTGAGTTGCTCCGGAGGTACCAACTTAGGATGAACCCATTGAAATGTGCCTTTGGAGTTACTTCT
>ML391503.1:23501-114224 GCA_005239525.1 Nicotiana knightiana
AGGTACCAACTTAGGATGAACCCATTGAAATGTGCCTTTGGAGTTGCTTCTGGAAAGTTCCTTGGTTTCATTGTCCGACATCGAGGGATTGAAATTGATCAAGCCAAAGTGGATGTTATTTTGAAAATGCCTGAGCCTCGGGATATTCATGAATTGAAAAGTCTGCAAGGAAAGCTAGCATACCTTAGGAGATTCATCTCGAACCTAGCTGGAAGGTGCCAACCATTTAGTCGCCTCATGAAGAAAGGCGTTCCTTTCAAGTGGGACCAAGCTTCTAGCAACGCTTTCGAAAGTATCAAAGCCTACTTGATGAAGCCTCCAGTTTTAGCAGCTCCTATACCTGGAAAGCCATTGATACTATACATTGCGGCGCAAGAAAGGTCTGTTGGAGCATTGTTGGCCCAAGAAAATAGTGAGGGGAAAGAAAACTCCCTTTACTACTTGAGCAGGATGATGACACCAAATGAGCTGAATTATTCGCCAATTGAAAAGCTGTGTTTGGCGCTAGTCTTCTCAATTCAAAAGTTGAAGCACTACTTTCAAGCTCATGTTGTCCGTCTTGTTTCCAAAGCAAATCCCATCAAGTTCGTGATGTCAAAACCTGTTCTTAGTGATAGACTAGCGAGATGGTATCTCCAATTTCAACAATTCGAGATCTTGTACATCCCTCAAAAGGCTGTAAAAGGACAAGCATTGGCAGACTTCTTGGCAGATCATCCGATACCTGATGACTGGGAGCTAACTGACGAACTACCTGATGAGGACGCAATGGTCGTTGAAGTTCAACCTCCATGGAAAATGTACTTTGATGGTGCTGCACATCGCGGGGGAGCTGGTGCTGGCGTAGTATTTGTCACTTCTCAAGGTGAAGTCTTGCCTTACTCTTTCACCTTGATGCAACTTGTTCCAATAATGTTGCTGAGTATCAAGCATTAATACTTGGGCTTGAAATGGTCGTTGATATGAAGCAATTGCAGTTACAAGTCTTTGGTAACTCCCAGTTAGTGGTCAATCAGCTTTTGGGTAGTTACGAGGTTAAGAAACCTGAACTACGCCCATATCATGATTACGCTAAAAATTTAATGGGATGGCTCGATGATGTGACTATTCAACATGTGCCAAGGAAAGAAAATAAGAAGGCTGATGCTTTAGCTGCCTTAGTTCATCATTAACCCTGCCTGATCAAGCACAAGTTATTGTCTGCCAAAAATGGGTAGTACCGCCACTAAATAAGGTTGAAGGTGAAGAAAATAAACTCAAGCATCTTGTCGCTGTTTCTGAAGTTGAGAAAGAAGAATGGCGACAACCCATTGTCGACTACTTGTGCTATGGGATACTTCTAGAAAATTCGAGGAGAAGGACTGAAATCCGTCGTCGTGCACCTCGCTTCCTTTACTACAAAGACACTCTATACAGAAGGTCATTTGAGGGGGTATTCTTGTGATGCTTGGGGGAAGAAGAAGCACTCCAAGCTTTGCAAGAGGCACATTCTGGGGTATGTGGGTCGCACCAGTCTGGACCAAAGTTCCACTTCCATATAAAAAGGATGGGATATTATTGGCCAATGATGGTAAAAGACTGCTTGGACTACGCTCGAAGATGCAAGGCTTGTCAATTCCATGCGAATTTTATTCATCAACCTCCTGAAGTGTTGCACCCGACTGTTGCATCCTGGCCGTTTGACACTTGGGGATTGGATGTCGTGGGACAACTGCCGAAGTCTTCTGGTAGGCATTTATACATCTTGGCTGCAACTGACTACTTCTCAAAATGGGCTGAAGTTGTTGCTCTTAAGGAGGTAAAGAAGGAAAATGTTGCAAGTTTCATCCGAGTAAACATAATCTATCGATTTGGCATTCCTCGTTACATAATAACGGATAATGGAAAGCCATTCGACAATAGGTTGATGAACAAGATTTGTGATCTCTTTGGCTTCAAGCAACGTAACTCTTCGATGTACAATGCTGCCGCCAATGGCCTAGCTGAGGCATTCAACAAAACTTTATGCAACCTGCTGAAGAAAGTCGTCTCCAAATCCAAACGAGATTGGAATGACCGTATGGAAGAATCTCTATGGGAATATACGACGACTCACCGCACACCAACACAAGCAACTCCGTATTCACTCGTTTATGGAGTCGAAATCGTCTTGCCACTTGAGCGTCAAATACCTTCATTACGACTGGCTATTCAAGAAGGGATCACTGATGAAGAAAATGCTCGATTTCGATTAGCAGAGTTGGAGGTTCTTGATGAGAAGAGGTTGGAGGCCCAATAAAGTCTTGAATGCTATCAAGCTCGATTGTCTCGCGCCTTCAATAAAAGAGTTCGCCCGAGATCCTTTCTAGTAGGAGATCAAGTCCTTGCCGTAAGAAGACCCATTATCACTTCCCATAAACCTGTAGGGAAGTTCACTTCAAAATAGGATGGGCCATATGTCGTGCAAGAAGCTTATTCAAGTGGGGCTTACAAGCTGGTTGATGCAGATGGTATGAGAATCGGCCCTATCAATGGCAAGTTTTTGAAGAAGTATTATCCTTGAAGTTGCAATGCTCCTTAATGCATGAGCATAAACTGCATGTTACTCCTGGCCCGCATGAGTCTAAACTGTATACGGCCCCAAAAAAAAAGGGTCCGCTAGGTTGAAAACCTCGAAAGAGGCGGCCTAGGAAAAAGTTAGGCCATAAAAAAAAAGTACGCTAGGTTGAAAACCTCGAAAGAGGCGTCCTAGGAAAAAAATTAGGACATATAAAAATAAAAAAAATAAAAAAAAATTCTACCCATTCTGAACTACGGTATGACTTTATCCTCTTCACCGAGGTACGTAGGCAGCTTAGAGTTTCATTCTGAGTTCAGTCGCATAAATTCAAAAGATACATAATCCCCCAATTGTTGTCCGAATGAAGTACAATGGAATATCATTCATTCAACCAGTATTTGAAAATCGAGCTGGGATACCATTCTGCTGTTAAACTTTGGATCCTATTTGATTTAAAAAGGAGCAAGCCGCTATGCTAAATTGGTGTCTACAATGAAATGATTGATATATTTTAATGGGGATGCCAAGCATTTGCATTGATGTTTGGGGATCCGTTATGCCTTCACGTTTGCCACACCTTCAAGTTATTATGGTCTACCTTCTCGATATTTCAAATTCAGAGAAACCTGGACCCAAGATATTTGGTGAGAATGAATCTATTGAATTTCAATTTGTGAAAACTAAAAAGGTCTTAAGATCTCAAGGCTCCCTCACCAAGATACAAATATTTTGGTGAAGTCGCGCTAATTTGAAATTGTCGGCGTATCAGGAACCAAAGTCGATTTCAAAATATTATCTGAAAATATTCTTACGGAATTAAATTTTGCATTTTGGATATGTTATATATTTTTAAGTTAAGTTTCCAATGGATCAAACGGTTCATAATTTCGACATTCCTACATCAAGATACAAATATTTTGGTAAAGCTGTGCAAATCTGAAATCGTAGACGTGACAGAATTTGAAGTTAGCTTCAAAATAATATCTGGGATGATTATCAAAGCTTTTGCTTCCAAATTTTAGATATGTCTTAGATATTGAAGTATATCTTCCAATAAATCAAACGGTTCGTGATTTCGACATTGATACATCAAGATATGATAGTTTTGGTGAAGCTGCGCAAATCTGAAACTATCCACGTGTCGGAATTTAATGTTTGATTCAAAATAGTATCTGGGTCGATTCTCAAATAATTTGATTCTAAATTTTGGATATATTCTAGATCTCGAAGTTTATTTTTCATAAAATCAAGTGGTTTATGATTTCGACATTTATACACCAAGATATGAATTTTTTTAGTGAGGCTGCGCAAATCTGAAATTTTCAACGTGGTGGAAGCTAAAGTTGGTTTCAAAATATTACCTGCGACGATTCTGAATGTTTTTGATTCCGAATTCTGGATATCTATTGGATTTTAAATCTTAGTTTCTAAAAGAAAATTAAATGGCTCATATTTTTAGCGTTCTCACATTGGGATATATATCTCCCACCACAAAAGGTGCAAAGATGATGAACAATATTATCCTCAAAGAAGGAGGATGTATTTCCAAGTATAGAGAACTTCGAGACATGAACGCCAACGACATTTAAGGAAAAAAAAAGTCAAGTTCCATCATGGGGACATCAATACATCACAATAAATAGAGAACTATTATATTGAAACGCAAAGGAAGAAGGGGCATTAATGAAAATGCATAATATAAAATAAAATAGATAGAGTTTTCATTCCTAAGAACAGCCGCTAGTTAATCAAATGAAAAAAAGAAAAAAAAAGAAGAAGAAAAAAGAGGCGAATAAAATACTCTATATTGACTAATCTAAACACAAGTTGTAATTGACCAAGTCTTTAAGAGTTGCCTCTAGGTGTTGTTTCCTCATCTCCACGTCGGCCAAATCATAAACAGTTGCCAAAGAAACATCAGAACATCTACGGTACTCCTCTTCAGCAGATAAGACTCTAGATTCAATCTCTTCAACCTCTTTCTTGGCAACATCTCGAAGAGCTCTTAACTATTTCACTTTCTCCTTGGCTTCTTTGAGAGATCGATTGGCAACAGATAATTTCTCGGTCTTCTCCCCTTTCTCAATCAAGACAAGATCAAGCTGTTCTTTGGCGTTTAAAAATGACTCTGATTTTTCAACATCCACAACCTTGTCAGAAAGAGTTGATCGTGCCTGGTCATATGATGTGGCAAGCTCAATGAAAGACGTCAATAGTCCTTTTAGAGGGGAAATATCCACACCCTTTCCGTCCATATCCTCGAGAATTACTTCGATCTCGAATTGAAGAGAAGAAGCATTGTCTGCGGTAAGGTCCTTGAGTTTGGCATGAATTTTAGCCCAGGCATTTAGAATGAAATCCTTGCGAAGAGTCAAGACGACCTTTCTTCCATCAAAGATAGACATGGTTGGTGCAGGTCGTCTGTGAAAATTAGGCCCCGATTTCGCTCCAAGACTAGGAATGGAAGTTGTCTCTAGGTCTGACTTAGCTATTGGAAGTGATTTCCTCGAGTCTGGCTCCGCGACAGATTCACTACTACCTTGGGGCTTGCTTTGGTGGGACGCCATTGATATATGAACACCATTTGCCTGCATAGAAAAGGATATATGATCAGTTAAACTACTTGGATAGTATAAAATAATATGAAAGTTTTAATCTTTACCTCTTTGATAGCCGTCAAAGTCCTTGAAGCACTACCAATGCTGTCAGTAATCTCGACTACACCCAAATTAGCATCTTCTTGTTTGTTAGAATATGCCTTCACCTGCTTGAAGTTTTGATCTCCATGACTACTATCACTCTTGTTTTGGGACGGACGTTTGTTGGAGGATGGAACAATGGTACCTATTGGAAAGGAACCCTCGTTGGCTTGATGGGCACGAACAAGGACCTTCTTTTGAACTTCTTTATATGGAGGTCCCTTGACGTCGCATGGTACAACCACTTTGAACTTTAAAGTAGGAGGTTCGCCCTCCCTGTTATGATCTTGAGGTGTGATCTCTGAAGGCGTAGTAGTAATCGGCCCAGCGGTATTCACCAAAGATTGCAAGTGGTTCTCAAGGAAGCGTCCATGCACTCTTTCCCACCAAGACTTATAATCAGACGAGACATGTTTCTTCATCTTGGGCATAATAGGGGAAAATGTGGCATTTGACCTACTTTTAGACAAAACACAAATTCGTAAAAGTTCCAATCCTTTGTCTAAAGAGCACTCACGAAAATCTTGATCCAAGCAACCGGGGATGTCTTGATAAAAACCGAATTGACGATTGAAACGATGAGGGCTATAAGGCTCCATGATGAAGGTCGATCCATTTCTTAAAGGAAGGTAGTTCGAGTGAATACTCATAAAATAATTTGACTCGGACTCTTCCTCGTTTCCATCATCACGATAATTATACGGTTGAGGATTACTTGGCATTGTGGAAGTCCATATGGCACTTTCTCCTCCATGAATACGTTTTCTCGCGTCATTATTCCCAAAGTATCTCGATGTTCCCTCACCTGAGTATATGGCCATCAGAGGAGTAGCCGGCCTATTCGTTAGAGAAAAATGAGTCTTGAAGTAGCAGGCCAACCAACAATACACATAATGAATTGGAAAGTAAACTCTAGAAGAATCGAGTGGTGAGCCATTTGAAATTGTGTTTAATCCCCTGTAAATGCTAGCTAAGACTGGAACGACGAGGTTAATTCTTTGCCCACACGCTAGAAGGCCTGCAATCTTGAAAGTCTCAGACCGAATAAAGTCGCCTTCTTTTGTAGGGAGCGCAAAGACACATAACCAGCGTGATAAAAAAGTAGCCAAGTATACTTCGTCTTTCTTTTCACTTCCAACGCCAAGTTTAACAAATAATGCATCTTCAACTTCCGACCAATTAACCATTTTACCTATGGATCCAGTAGGGTTGTGTGTTGATTTGGGACGAGCTGACTTCTTTTCTTTTCTCGCTGGTGGTTGTTCATGCTTTAAAACCTTCTTGCTCCAAAACTCGATCCATTTTCTTACAGGGACGTTATGATTTTTAGCGTTTCCCTCTCGGAGTTGGTGATATGCATCAAACAATTGCTGACAGGCTTGTGGAAGGAACATTTTATCCTTGTCGTAAGCACCTGTACGTTCTCGAGTATTTGGAATGACTTCCTCATAAGGAGATCCGATTAAAGGCAGACCCCCAATAGTGCACAAATCCCAAAGGGATATGGATAACTCTCCAACTGAGGTAAGTAACGTGTTTGTTAGAGGACACAAAGCCTCACAAAAGGCTTGCATGACACTAGTAGAATGATCATAAGTAAACAATGAGGCAGAGACATCATCGTAAATATTGGTGGCCCTCAATAATCGATGGTTCCTGCTAAGAATATCTTCGGTCCACTCACAATAGCCGGGGATATAATGAAATTCACCACCAAAAGTTAAGGAATCACTCAAGTATACTTCTCCTTTGAGGATTCGTTGTCCTAAGCATGGGAGGGAACTTGCCACATTTTTAACTTTGTGATTATGGGAACGAAGAGTCCATGTCTTGAATTTACGTTTGGTGTTTTCGAAAGTCCAATCTGCCAAACGAAATGGATTTTGCAAATATGGCCACGAAGCTGCATATAAGCCGGTCAGTGGTGTATCAACTAGTAATTTGGTCTCCGTTTTACTATCCTTGTGCTCTGAAATTATAAGGTACTTGGACGTGAAGGAAGAGGATGCTGAGTCTCTGAAATAAACCATGTTCAAGCTGCATAAAATAAAAAAATAAAAATAAAAAACAAATTTCGTTAGTACCAAAGTCAAAAGGGAAGAGTAGCAATCGTGATCTTGAAAGAGAGCATGGATAAGTAAAGTTTCGCCTCAGACAAAAAATAAAGAAATGTCTGTGTCGGACTTTTTCTTTAAAGATTTTTGTTGCGAACTTTTAAAGGTGTTCTTTTCGAACTTTTAAAGGAATTCGAATTTGTAAATGTTTTCGTTGCGAACTTTTAAAGATGTTCGTCTCATACTTTTAAAGGCATTCGAATTTGTAAAGGTTTTCGTTGCGAATTTTAAAAGGCGTATCTTTCGAACTTTTAAAGGTGCTCGTGGCAAGTTTTAAAGGGTCCCCTCCGCCGACTTTAAAAGATTTCTACCACGAATTTTTTAAGAGACTTCATTACGAGCTTTTAAGGATCTTTACGCGAACTTTTACGGGTCTTCCCCGTGAATTTTAAAGGTCTTCATCGCGAACTTTTAAAGGTCTTGAATATGAACTTTTAAAGATTTTGACCACGAGCTTTTAAAGATCTTTGCACGAATTTTTATGGGTCTTCTTCACAAATTTTAAAAGTCTTCTTCGCGAACTTTCATGAGTCTTCGTGGCAAATTTAAAGGTCGTCATCACAAACTTTTAAAGGCCTTCGTCTCGAACTTATAAAGAACTTCGTAGTTTGACGAAATCACTTCTAAAAATAACAAAAAAAATAATAGAGTAAAACAAAGATGAAAGCACGAGAAAAGAAGAAAAAAATTACCTTGCGTCAATACCTTCCCGTCGTTAAATGTTGACTCGAGGTGACTTGAAAATGCTACAATTGATACTTATGAGAGAAGCATATGTCTATATAGGTTCTAGAGAGGTTAGGAAAACCTTACTTTACCCGATGTGGGACAGATTTTGCCTCCGCCTAATTGTCACGATCGATTTCCTACTAAGAATTGGCTTAGTGGTAGGCAGTGGAACTCTTTTCCAAAGGCAAAGAGTTTGCCTTTAGTTAAGGCAAATATTAAGGTATAAAGAAAGGAAAATCCTACATGGCATATGGATGGGAGCTTCTTCACCAATTAAATAAGAGTAAATTTATGACAATGCTAGAGCTAAAATCAAATATGTAAAATAACAAGATACATGACACATATTCAAGTTTAATTATTGCTATTGAAAGAAAAATTATTTTTTTGATAGAGCAAAATGAAGAATATTTGGCAAAGTTCAAATTCTACTGCCAAGGGTGACGTCAATCATCCATATTTGTAATCAAATATGTTTTGATATAAAGGTATCGCAAACGAACATTTCAAGTACCAATTTAACGTCTTTATGATACTTTAAGCCTAGTCGTATTGATTTAATACCTTGTCAAGTCTTGCAGTAGGGGGCATTTGTAGACATATTAAATTTATTGAGTTTAAATTCAATAAACAATTGGGATTATATTTTAAATTCAAGATATATTGGTCCAAATAAATTATGGGTTAATATAAGTGAATTAATTATATGAGTCCAAAATATATGGATTAAATAAATAAATCTTAATCCATTGGGCTAGCCCATTTGATTGAGCTAAAGTAATGAGCCCACTTTATTAAGCCTAAAATGTCATCTTCCTAGAGGCCCAGCTTGGTGCCACGTGTCAAATGACGTGGCACGCCAAGTCAAACTGAAGAGCCAATAGGATCATGGCACGTGTCAAAATGACAAGGCATGCCAAGTCACATCAAAAGGCCAATGAAATTGTGCCACGTGTGCAAGTGACATGTTCTGACCAATCAAATGCGGCCTTGTCACACTTCAATTTATAGTTATGATAAGAAGCAAGAGGGAGCTCGTGGATCAAACGTTGCAGATTTCTCTAAAAGCTACAAGCATTCAAGTGTGCTAAGGATTAAAAGATCAAGACGAAGATTCAAGAACAAGTTGCAAGCCCTTGGATTAAAAATACGTCAAGATCAAGAACAAGCTGCAAGCCCTTGGATTAAAAATACGTCAAGATCAAGACCAGGCCTCAAACACTTGGATTAAAATCAAATAAAATTCAAGATTAAGCTCAAAAGCTCTTTTATTTACCGTTGAAAAGTAGAATCAGAGGATTCATAGAGACTGTAACACTCAAATATTCGAAATAAAATACTACGATTGTTGCGATATTTTTCGGCTTGGTATATTTTTCTTGACGCAATTTACTGTCTACATTATTAATGGTACTTTTTTTTTCATGTTATAGATAAAGTATTTTTTTTCTAATTAGAATATTTTTCTTTCGTGATGTAAAAAAAATATTTTTTTTCTTTTAACAAAATGATATAGTAAAAATATTTTTTTTTATTTCAAATTTTTTTTTTTTTTTCGCAATGTAGAAAAGGTGCTTTCTTTCATCTCAACAAAAAAAATATTTTCTTTTCTTGACGTACAAAAAATATTTTCTTTTATTTCAACAAAATGAGTATTTTCTTTTCATAATGTAGAAAAAGTAATTTTTTTTCATTTCAATAAAATAAATACTTTATTTCCTATTCTCTGACCAAATACTGAAAATTATTTTCCGAAAAAAATTATGACTCACCAACCAAAAAAAAAAGAAGTTATAAAACCACCTATTTTGCACGAAAACATTTTCAAGAGTAACAAGCGCACCGTTAGTGTGATTATCTTTGAAATTATATGGTTTACATGTGGAAACTAAATAAAAGCAATCTCCACCGCCAATTGGGCGGCAAAGCGATCACAGCCGTCGATCTCGGTCCTATTTCCAGAATCGTGCGCATATTAATCCGACAATGACAATGAACACTATTTAAAATCCGGAACTGAAGTCCGCTGCATGAAGTAAAACGGCAAAGGTTCTCAGTTCTCACTGACGAGAGTAGGAACTCACAAACTTTAGCTCTCAACTCCTTTGTAAGTACTTAATTTCTTACTAATTACATGCCAATTTAGCTTAATATTTACATTCTTAATGTCCGTGAATTGGATTATTGTAGAAACCTTGGATTTTTAGCAGCTTAGGTTTTTCTTTTTCGAATTTTGAATATCTTTTGTCAATTCTCTTTTTGGGGTTAACTCCTTTGTATATAGCTGGTTTAGGTTGATAGAGTGTAAAATAGTGAATAATGTAGAGGGTTAATCTAGCTGACCTTCACTTTTTTTTTATTGTGTGTGTGTGTGTGAGGTAACTGATAACATGCAAATTCAGCTTAAAATTTAAGCTGAATTTAAATTTTTCAGTTTTTTTGCAGTTAATTTTTTTTTTTTTCAAAAAACAATTCAGGTAAAATTAAACATATATTTTTTTGTCAATTGACTTTTTGGGGTTGACTCTTTGAACATAGCCGGTCCAGGTTGAGGCCAGTGTAAAATAATAAATTACGTAGACAATTCACATCTGGCTGACCTTAACTTATTTTTGTGTGTGTGGGTGTGGGTGTGTGAAGAGTTTGAGGTATCTGATAACATGTTGGATGCATCATTTGCATGTAATTTTGGAGAAAATATTGCTTCTTTTTCTCTTTAAGCTTCATTGGTTCTTCGCAATTGCCACGAAACTTTGCGCATTTTAGTAGCCAGTTCCCCGAGTTCTTCAAGCTTACGATTTGATACATATGCAGGTTATCTTCTGCTACATGATCGAGGGCTTTTTTGGGGTCTATTAGGAGTAGAAATTTAGTTATGGGAGAGGACAAAACTGTCTCTGAATTGGTTGAGGCATCTGCCAAAGAAAACGTGGCAGCGGAAGACAAGAGTGAAGCCTTTACGGAGAAGAAGAATGCTGAAAAGGATGAATTGAAAGAAGTAGAAGAAGAGAAAAAAGAGGGTGATAAAAAGGACATTGAGAACATGGATATAGACAAAGAAGAGGTGAAAGAAAGCAAGGAAGAAGAAGAAGAAGAGAAAGCTGACAAGGAAAGCAAAGGAGCGGAAGAGAAGCCAGAAACCAAGATTGAGCTAATGGAAGAAGAAACAGGTGAAAAACCAGATAAAGATGTGGCCGACGTACAGGAGGAAAAAGAAAGCGTTGAAGAGCATGAAGTAGAGAAAGGATCAAAGGAGAGTGATGAGTCTGAGAGTGGTGCCCTGAAGAAAGACAGGAAGAGGAAAAGGCAAGTGGAGGACAAGAAGGAGCAAGAGCCTAAAACACCTCCAGCTTCAACAATTGAACGCCCTGTACGCCAACGCAAATCTGTTGAAAGGCTGGTTGCATCTATTGAAGGAGAAGTCACCAAGGATATCCATATTGAAAAGGTTCCATGATACCAGTACTAACTTTGTTGTTTTTAATCCCCCTTCTATGATTCCAGATTTTGGGCCTGGACAGCAAGTAGTTTATTGTTAGTGGAATTAAATTAATGATCCATCTGATTTGCAGGGTCGTGGAACTGCACTGAAAGATATCCCAAATGGTATATTACTTACTTGTTCACTGATTATAACATGTGCTCATAGATCTGCTTACATATCCCAAAGGAGATAGATCTAAGATGTCAGTTAGAGAAGTGATTTCTGCTTTGCCTTTTCATATGTACACAGAACAATGTTACTTCCTAGTTGTTTGTTCATAATTTAGTGAGCAAGTGTTAAGTTCATTCGGGTGCCTGTTTACAATTGCTTTGCTCAAAAGGATGGAAGTGTGATCTATTTTTGTGCTGGGTGCAAAAGGAAATTATATGGAATAGCATTTCCATATTTGTTTTCCTGGATATGATGATTGTCAGCATGTATTTTTTTCCTGCAAGAATTTTGTGGAGCTATCTGAGGGATCTTGTTATGGGAAGTTTTAAACTGCAAAGGTGGATCTAAGACCGAAATCTAGGACCGCCGACCACCTTGGTTGGTTTGTGCCAAAAGTAGAGCTTTACATAATAGTTATGTTATTAGTTATTACTCCCCGTACTATCTGTCTTCCACTAAAGAGACTTCTAGGCCTTGAGGGTATTGGCTAGGCAGGAAAGATTCCTGCCGAGTTGGGGCAGATGTTGCTATGCCAAGAATATGCTTTTAGCACCTTTTACATAACTAGGCCACTAGTGATCTGAACTTTGGGTTTTCTGTTAACTAACAGAATCAAGCTGCTAGTTTATTTCGCATGATGCAAATGGGAAGGAGAACTACAACTGAGAGAAGAATAATTCCTATCGACAGAATCTTCAGTTGAAGCTAGTCATAGAGCAATCAAGTAACTGAGTTTAAATCCAAGTCTTGACCACTGAAAATTCTCCCCCTGACGGAGGTGGAACAAGCAACCAAGGAACCAAACAAGTGGTTTTTATTGGGGTTGAAATGATACGGCTTTATTCATATGACACTGAGACTGCTGGAGATATGTACATTATGGCAAAAGTGAGAAAGCAAAAGTACACTCCTGTCAAAAACTGCAAGGATTCTAGGAGCTCTAAAATAGATTCAGCTTCAGTAGCAAGTTCGGTTCTACACCAAAAGTAAAAGAAAAATATACTGTTAGCCTTGATTATATATATCTTCAAAGCATCTCAAGTTCCTCTCTTTTCAAACTAGTGATTCTCCTTCATCATGTTAAGTAAAAAAAAGGGAGATGATCGGCACTGGGGCTGGCATGATTTACTATCTTTCACCTTATCTTTTAGCTTCAGCATGATTAATGAGGTTGTATCAGATTTATTGATGTTTCCTTGATTAAACTTTTGCTGGGTAACTTGATTAGGGTTTATTCGTATTTTTCTTATGATTTTTTCTCTCTATTTGTGAGTCTCTTTCTGTCTCCCTCTTGGCTTCCAGTCATAGGTATGCTTACTGAATTGTCTACAATACTCGCCAGCTATTTCGGGTTTTAGTGGTCCGCTTTTGTTTTTTGGTACCTTAGAAATAATGATGCAACCACAAGTTGGCCCTTAGCATCTAGGAGAGAGAGCAAGCTATATTATGGGATGGCATACTTGCATTATTCCATAAACAGGATAATATACAAAACCATTGGTGGAAATAAATAATCATGCCAAAAAGTCCCACATTGAAGAATCTTTTGATGGCAAGATGAAGAGCTCAAAACTTCTGGGCTACTTCCCTATGCCAATTTGTTTTGCCCGGAACGTACTTGGTCAAGACAATTGGTATCCAGGAAATTCACTATCCTTCCTGTTGTTATCATGCGGCACGGTGCACATTTGGATAGTTATGGTTACCCGGGTCTAGCCAGCATGAACCAAACCCGTTTCCAAGTCAGTGGAACTGAAAAACGTGGTGGACGGTTATGTACAGTGGAAACTACAAGGAAAATGAAAAGCATATAACCCAGATGAGCTGCCACCCAAGTTTCAATTGTTTTCTTGGATGGAGCTTCATCTGAATCACAAAAAAATGCATTGTAGTAAACAGTGAGGAATACCATTGATATTTGTGCAAATTACTTCTATTTTAATTGTGAACTTAATACAATTGGTACGAAAAATGTTTACTTGTACTATGGGTTGTGAGTTTGACTCTCTTTACCTTTCTTAGGGTAAAACTTTACTTTCTTAGGGTTGTGTGTCAAAAGGATAGACGAGTACCTATTTTGCTTTTATCTTGTTCTCATTTACGTTGTATGGGGGTTTGTCTACAACCAATTAGAGGTATGCTCAGATCTGCATAAATCCTGATTGGGCTAATGACTTTTTGTTCTATTACCTTCTTCTATTCTGCAAGTCTATGTTCTACAGCTATAGGTATTTGATTTAATCTCTGCTTTTTCACCCCACTCACTCGATTTTCTTTTCGTATGCACCACTTTCATTTGCGCCTTCGTGTATGAGACTGTGGTTATTGGAGGGTCCTAATCACCGACACTTTGCTACTGAAGTTGTTTGGTGTCTCTCTCATCCAATGTTGTTTCTGCTATTCTGTGTTTCTTTCTTCTTTTTTCTCCCTATGATGTGTTGATGCAAATACATTTATGTAACTATTGTAAAATCCTTTTTTCTTAATGTAACTTCAGTGGCATACAAATTATCCAAAAGGAAGACTGATGAGACTCTCAAATTGCTGCACACAACTCTCTTTGGACGGCGAGGAAAGGTAACATTATTATTTATAGCTTATTTCTTTCGATTGGTTTCCCGTTGTCGTATGGTTTCTGCTTACCCTGTTGTGTTCTGATTGACATGCTAAATCAAATGCCTTACTGATCACGCCCAACTATGCCTTATAAAAAGGACTAAGCGGTCGTTGCAAATATAATCCGGTTTACAAGTCCGGAGTCGAATCCCACAGAGAACTAAGGTTTCGCTATAATTGTTCAATATTGCTAAGAAACACAAGTCCAAACAGTTTCCTAATTATAGAGATTATAATATTTATTTCTAATTAATTAAGTAACAACTATTATAAAGCAGTAAAATTATCAACTAACAAGGATGAAATTTGAGACAAAACTAAGGAGGTCTAGAGTTATGATTTCCCCTATTGATGGAATCCTTTCCTGCTATGTTTCATATAAATTTTCCTAATCTTCTCTATCGACCATGGGCACTCTTACTACCGCAAATCTCTCCCGAGTAGTTACGACAATTTGCTAGACATACTCTCTCGAGTTACGCTAGTTGGCTTTAATTACAGCTCACTTAGATCGCACCCAAGGTTTCGTTATCCCTAATCCCACCTTTAAACCCTTGGTTATTGATTCCTCACATACGTCGGGAGTGATGTTGTTCAACAACTACTTAAATATGCACTCTCCCGAGTAATACATACTAAATAGGCACAACTAATTGAGGATCCTTTCAATTAACTACAACAAGAATGTAGTTGAACAAATAGAGATTAAACTTTGGCAAATCTGTATTAACATAGCAAGAATTTCATCCTTCATTAGGTTCCATCAAAACCCTAGATAACAACTTAGCTATTCATAATAGCATGTAAAAATACAATACTACAAGTCATAACCAATAATGAAAAATAGGAAGAGGAAGGAAAAACTCGTAGAAGAATTCCCCTCCTTGCTCCGATTGTGTCACTGCCTCCTTAGGTCGAATCTGTGTCAAAAGTATGTCCAACCTCCTCAAAATACCGTTTTTCCATGTATATATACCAAGTAGGGTCGGGCCCAAACAATTATACCTTCTCCAATGCGAAAAAGGACACTTTTCCCGGGCAAGACGTGCGCGTGCGGGGGCGCGCTCCAACCGCACTCAGGCCGCGCATATCAACAAGTATTCTACCCCATTTGCACGGTCAGTGCGCGGCCACACACTTGCCGCGCACTTTTCACCCATTTCCGTTTCGAATTTGGAAAAACATAAAACATGAAAGTTGTAGCCCTTTGAGTTAGCTTTCCAACCATATATTATATAGCCCAAATGGAGTTCAGAGCAAAGAGTTATGTCTATTTTACTAGACAGTGCGCAATATGCCTACTCGAGTCTTCGTTTGTTCTTAACTATCAAATTTGACCCCTGAACACGATCCCGGCTTAATTCCTTGGGCTTTTACTCAGACTTCAAAGCTCCAAATCACTTGAATTAATTCCGTAACATCTATATAGCTCGGAATCACTCCTACAAGGCATAAAACACACCGTTAGTGCAAAACACTAGCAATTAAAGCTCAAACTCAATTAAAGTGCAGTAAATTAGAGTGTAATAAGCGACTAAAATACGTAATTACAGCGTATACATTCTTAGTTCTCCCCTTCCTGACAAAGGTTAGGTGTCTTCCGTATTGCTGTTGAATTTTCTCTTCTATGGGAATATCGACATGTATTTGAAAGAAGAAGGAAGCTATGATTTTCCTTATGTGTGTTCTGTGTCCATTTAGGGTCAAATTATGTAAACCTGAGCTTCGTTTTAGACAGTCATACCTTTTCAATTCTCCAATTTTTGTTGGAATTGAACTGCTAGGACTTGTTTGGTTTCATCATAGAGCTTTGCATTACTAATGTGGCGCGGATACTTGGAATAATTTCTCCTCAACAAAATCTCTGCCTATGTTTTGTTTCCGGCATTGAACTCTGCATAAATAATACTTACCTAAATAGCTTATGCGGGAATCTATGTATCACTTATGCCGGTTCAAATGCAAAAGAAAAGTACTTGTATTAGCAATAACTGGCCATGAGAATGACCAGAGTATCATGAATGTGTAGGGCTCTTTGTTCTAGCAAATCATTTTTTTTTTTATATTTTAGTAAAAATAAGATCTCGGCAATATTCTCTATGAAAAATTCTAATTAATTTTTAAGTAAAAAGTTTTTTGCATTAAACATGTGGATTTGTATAGGTGAGACCAATTAGTTGAGATTAAGTTCTTAGTATGTTTACTTTAGGACTTGAGGTCCAATGTTTTCCAGAAGTGTCTTAGTCTTGTCTGAGATTTCTATGCTGGTAGAAAATGTAGAAAACTTCTAGTGTCTTCCTTTTTTTTTTTAATATTTATTTTATATAATCTTGGATTGGATTATGATAGAGCTTAAATGGAGCAACGTGAACCGTTAGGATATCCCAACTTGCCTGGTATTGAGGCACAGCAGTATAAGCAGTTTGGCTGCATCTTGTCTGCTTTATGAATTTTGTGCAAGTTGTTTGCTCCCTACTCATGGAACTTAGAAATGTCTTCAGGAACTTTTGAGGACAATATGCTAATTGCTCCTGATTTCTTCTTCAATCTCTTTCTGTTGATACTGTGATTATAGTTCTTGTCCTTTGCAGGCAGCTCAGTTCAAGAGTAATATTTTACGGTTTTCTGGCTTTGTCTGGCATGAAAATGAGGTAATTAATGAGTCTCCTGTTATAGAAAGTTCTTAAGAGAGACAACTATCCTTTTTTTCCCCTTCTTCCTTTTTTTTGGGGTGCCAGTGGTGGTTATGGCAGGCCGGGATAGACAATATATGAATGTAAAGTTTCTCATTGCTTGCATATGGAGCTGCTAATATCTTGTTCATTATTTCGTTTTTGGGATCTTGATTTGATTTGAGTAATCTTCGTTCTAATGATTCGAAAAAATGCTCGAACTCAGTGTCTTATACTACTCCATTATTGCAGGAAAAACAAAAGATGAAAGTAAAAGAAAAGATTGAGAAATGTGTGAAAGAAAAGCTGTTGGAATTGTGTGATGTACTTGATATACCTGTTGCTAAGGCTACATCAAAAAAGGTTTGTTCATGTATTACCGCTGCACGCTAGGCTTTCTATGTCGTTAGTTATTTCTTCTTACTTTTGTATCGTCGTATCTTATGAGGGTATACCAATGGAAGGGGTAGATTTCTTCTAAAAAATTTTGACTTGGAAAATTGTTTAGTCAGTGTTTTTACTTTTCATGATATGTTGGTTCTAAAGTTGTCACCTCGCACCATATTAAGCAGCTCTTAACAGACACTACAGCTAAGTATTTGTCTGCTATCTTCCTTCAAAGATTCTTAGCTAATCTGTGTTTGATTTGTCAGGAAGACATAGTATCACAGTTGATGGATTTTCTGGAAGCTCCTCATTCGATGACTTCTGAGTTGCTTGCTGAGAAGGACCAGGTTGGTTGCAAAACCATTTTGATTGCTATGAAGTATTTGTGACCTCTTCCAGTTGTTGCATAGTATGCTTATTCATCTGGTGCACTTAGCAGCCAAGTAAAGGAAAGAAGCGTGAAGGAGTGAGGAAAGAAAGTCCTTCATCAGCAACTGGTAGTTCCAAAGGTTCAAGTAAGGTATCACTCTTACATTTGAGCATGATTTAATTGCAAGCCATCACCTAGTGGATAATTTTTAGCTAAATGGCTGTAATCTGTTTTGGCCTTACTACATCAGTAACACCATCTGCTTGTAGTCTTATCTTTGCCTTCCATTTACTGCATTTAAGTTTCTGCATCAACACCCTTGAGGTTTGAGACGGTAAATCACATCATCTGGCTTACTGGTATTACAATTGTCAATTATTTCTGTCTTCTTGAAAGTAACTTTGCTGATTGAAGTGGCTTTCCCTCTGAAGCTACTGAGCTCTGGTCTTGGGATGAGCGAGTGTGAAATCATTTTAGCCTCCTGAAAAGAAGACAAAAAATTATCAAACAAAATGCTAAAGTTTTTTCCTGCCAGGATACGTGCTA
Source organism: Nicotiana knightiana (assembly GCA_005239525.1). NCBI lineage: Eukaryota > Viridiplantae > Streptophyta > Magnoliopsida > Solanales > Solanaceae > Nicotiana > Nicotiana knightiana. The sequence goes on from ML391503.1 coordinate 41,829, forward strand.
TACGTGTCTGACTTTATTCTCTTTGGGATCGTTTGGTTCAATTGTGGGATAATCAAGGATATTCCATGGGCCGCGATATCCGATCGGGGTTAGCTATCCCACCTTCTATATGGATAGCTAAAACCATCGTTTTGGTATAAATTTTTTGCCGGTATTAGGTAAATACCCGTAACCAAACATGGGGATAAATACAATCCCAACTTCTATCCCGGGGTTAATATCCTTATCCCGATAACCAAACGACCCCTTTCTTTATTGTGGTAAGTGTTGTTTGTATCGCGGTTTTGTGAACCCTTAAGTAATGCGTTTTACCTTTTGCAACTGAGATTGATTCATTCTTTCAAATTTCAAAAAGAAAGTAGAGAGTCTGGAAGAAAAGGGAGATTCGTGAAACGATATGTTTGTGCTTGTGGGGACTTCTCCTATTATGATCTCTCTGTCTGGTTTATTCTGCAGAGTCGCAAGACTGAGAGTGTATCTAAAAAGTCTGAGAAGAAGAAGAAGGTGCACGGATCAAAAGGTGAATCAGAGGAAGAAGATGACCAGGAGGAGGGAAAGATAAAGGCTAATGGTGTTCATGAGAGATCAGATGATGAGACGTCAAATCAAGCTGAAAGTGAGGAGAAAGATGGTAGATCTGAAGATGAGTCTAAGAAGGACAAGAAGAAGAATAAGCAAAGTTTAAATAAATCATTGTCAATTAAGGAACCTGGTGGAATAGTTAAAACCAAGAAAACACGAGTCTCTACACGACCAAGTCATTCACCCGAAAAAACACCTTCAAAATCATCAAAAAGCTCGAAGCATAATGATAGCGATGATGCAAATCCCAAAGTGTATTCAAAGAAGAAAATAACTGAAGTGGTTAAGGGAAAGTCATCTACACCAAAGAAGCCTACTTCAAAAAACAATACTGGTGAGAACCATTGTTTACTTCCATTTGTGTGTAGAAAATTCTTGTCAAGATGATCAAAGATCTATATATGAGTATTTTCATAAATTTCTCCTTTATGTATTTATTTATTTAAGTTAAATCCTTTCTTTATTAGCTTTTCTGAATGTGTAGGGAAAAAGGTTCTGAAGGGAAAGGATGGTAACAAAGTAGATAAGTTGAGGCCAAGTGATGATGAACTCAGAACTGCAATTTGTGAAATTTTAAAAGAAGTTGACTTTAACACGGTGAGGAATAAACTTTTATTAAGTTCTGGTGTTCATAGATCTGCAATTTTATGATCTTTGTTTCTTTCCTTGTTAGCAGATCTCAATTGTTAACTTCCCTGTTTAGATTGCTTTTCCATATGCCTAAGCTTTGGTGGGTAGAGTTACTCGGTACCCATGGTGGGAGGTAGTAGGTACCTGGTCGAATAGTGTAGGTGTGTGCAAGCTGGCCCATACACCACCATTATAAAGAAGCAAAAGAGGAATTGTTTTCTGTTTGGACCTTTTCAGATGGTGCTTTTTGGCCATCACATATTGATCACCATAGTCCCGGAATGGGATTTACTTTTTCATATGGCTGACTTCGTTTCTTTTTTTATGCTGTAGGCCACCTTTACCGACATTCTGCAGATACTCGGTAAGTGTCCTGTTAAGATGGCTTCTCTCTTCTTTGGTTGTACAACTTTTGTAGTGATTAAAAAATGGAGATCTTGCTGATTATTGAATGACAAGTGTAGTCAACTAATTTAAGAGTTTGAGAAACTTGATCTCAAATCCGCTAAGAGGTCATAGTTTCAGAATTCAACTCACGATTTTTTTTCGTTTTCAGCCAAGCGGTATGATACAGATCTTACGCCCAGAAAGTCATCTGTAAAGGATATGATCCAGGATGAGCTCACTAGGTTAGCCGATGAGGCTGATGAAGATGAAGATGAAGAGGAAGAGGAAGAGGAAGAGGAAGAGGAAGAGGAAGGAGATGCTGAAGAGGGCGAAAAACAGCCTTTTGGCCAAGGTGTAGAGGCCTGAAAATATAGAACATTCCAAGGAAAGGTAGCCTATATTGTTTTATCTCGAGATCCGACCCTTTCTTCCTCAGTTGATGTCTGAATCGTGTTCCATAATGAGTTCGACCAGCTGTAATTTATTGTTAATGTCCCACTTTGTGGTTAAACTAACTCGCTAGGAAGTCATAGAACTAGAAATGCCAGGTTTCAGTGCAGGACTGCAGCTTATTGTGTAAACAGACATTTGTAGGGAGCGCACTGGTCTTTTCATGTGCTGTAGTCGCTAGTGTTATGATTAACACCCGTAGACGGAATTTCCATCTGTTGGCTGGTTGGCTTGCATAATTATGGTTTTCGTGTTAGATCTCGCTGCCTGAGAACAAATTGCTAAAATGTCATTCATGCTGCTAATGTACTAAGTTCTAATTCCACCTGATGTCTATGTTATCTATTCTAAGATTTCTTAACGGTTGCCCTTACTAGGTGGTGAAAATGCCTTGTTGCAGTTAAATATCTCGGTTGTAGTATTTCTAATCTAATGGCTAGAATGGCGACTGGCGAGGAGGAGACGCTGCAGATTCTGTCCTATTAGTCTTAGCGCCTTTGAACGACCGATAATAAAACCGCAACTCTTCCTTTATGTTACTTTCTATTTTGTCTCACCGTGTAATGATCCAATAGTAATCACAAGATTAGTGTTGTCAACTGGGCTCGATAGGAGCAAGCTTAGGCGAAGGAGTAACAAGAGTAACAAAATCAGTGAAGAGGAATAACAGAAATTCGAATTAACGGCTAGGATTAGTTTTGAATAAACGAGCTGCAAGGGCTAGGATTTTGCCACGTCTGCTAAGGTTGTTATAACTACCCCTCTAACAGAATTTGGAAGGTAACGAATCCAAGGTCATTGTTCTCGCTTCTCTCACCTTATCACTCGACCCCTACTTCGTCTCTTGCCTTTAATCTCTGATTCTTTTCTCCTTTCATTCCTGCAGATCTTAGTAGACTAGGGAGGTTATTAGTAGTAGAGGTGTCAAACGGACCGACCCAGACCGGTTTTGGACCGGACGGGTAGGTAGGGGCTGGGTTGGGACGGGGAACGGATTGTGCCGGGTAGGATAGAGGTACGGTAAACCAAACCGATCAGAACCGGTACTGTCAAGTCTAGTTCAAACCGGTTAACTGAACCGGCCCGGACTGGTTCAATGGTTACTTCAATTTTTTTTTAATATAGTTCAATTGCCTGATGAGATTGTTACTAGATGGAATTATACATACTTATTTTTAAAATATTGATACAAATATAGATTGCCGATAACTGAAGTTGCTAATGCGCATTGTATTGATCCAAACTGTATGTAAACAACTAATACTTGGGAGGTCATTAATGATGTTAAATTTTTACATAAATTTTATACAGCTACTGTTGAGTTTTCTGGAGCATATTACCCTACTGTTACTATGGCTTTAGTATATATAGCCGAATTCTTTTTTCTACTCTCTGAATTTAAGAAGAAAGAGTAATATAAGGATGCTGTTGAAAAAATGCAAGCAAAATTCAAAAAATATTTCTTTAAAGTGCCGTTTTAAATCCTTCTATTAAGATGTCTAATTGTCACCAATTTATCAATGTTTTTATATACTTATATGGAGATTGGACCAAATGAAACTCCAGATATATATTGTTGTATGAACAAGCTAAATGATTATTTACAACATTATATAATTGTTATACAAATATAATTGATGATGATGCTATTAATGTAGGCAATGTTAATCCCACTATGTATTGTACTACTTCTACTGCATCTGCTACTATGGATGAAGATGAAGGCCTTGATGGTTATAATATTTGATCTACATTTCCTTCCACTCAAATCAATAGCAGGAACATTGATTAACTTCAATTCTACTTGTAAAAGCACACAGAGCCTCGCACAAAGGAATTTTCACCGTTGGGATGGTGGCATGAGAATGAAAAATAATTTTCTGTTCTTTCCGCTATGACTCGGGACGTGCTAAATGTGCTAATTTCAACTGTTGCATCAGAGAGTGCATTTAGTCAAGCAAGACAACAACTAGGAGACACACATCAGTCATTGAGTAGCAATGCTTTGAAAGTTTTAGTATGTTTCAGAGATAGGATTAGATCGGAACGAAGAAATCAGGGACGTGAAGATGTTGATAAACCAGAAGACGAGGAACTTGGAGATATATTAACACATGGCCCCTTAGGCTCGGAACTGTTCTGGCTCAAATTTTCACCGGCAAGGCACGAAACCGATAAAATTGATATTTTGAAATCGGTAACCGGCCCGGTAGTGGAGACCGACCGATCTTCTTTTTTCAGTAGCCCGGCCCGGTCGGCCCCTTGACACCCATAATTAGTAGTAGTTAGTTGTTTCATTTGGTTGTTCGTAATTCGTTCTTTTCCATTTATGTATAAAACAGAAAATTTAAAAATCTTCTTCTATTTCGCAATTTAGTTGATTAATTTCTCAGATCCTTAGCCGGATCATTACATTTGATATTAGAGCTTCAATATTGCGACTGTGTGGTGGTAATGGTTGAAGGAACTAGGCTGAAAGTTATGGACGATAAGTTCGTGAGATACGATGAGGTTTTGAATGAGGTGTTGTCCACTAAGGAGGAACTGCGCAACACACAGACTGGTATACAGAGTATCCTAGAGCTAATCCAAGATAAGTTGACAAATTTAGAAAGAGCTCCTCAGCGAGCTCAAGGTGACAGACCTCAAGAAGATAGACTCATACCACTTCCAAATCTGGACTTGAGACAGAACAGACCTCAAGCTATGCAAGCCCCTTCCCCTAAATAGGAGCTACCTAATTTTGAGGGTCAAGAACCCAAGGTATGGCTTCACAAGTGTGAAAGGTATTTTAACCTGTATAGAACCCCAGACAACCAAAAGGTCGAAGTTGTTGCACTCTATCTAAATGGACTAGCTGACACTTGGTACCACTCATTAGTATTGAGCAGAGGTGAATTGAGCTGGACTGAATTCAAACAAGAATTTACTTATTCGATTTGGAGAAGAGCTAATGGAGGACGTAGTGGACAAGCTGAGTCAAGTAGGCTATGTTGATGACTTCTTAGGCAAGTTTGAGGACTTGAAGGCTCAAATGCTGGTAAGGAATCCTCACTTGGATCAGTCACAATTTATATCCAGCTTCATAGGTGCTTTAAAGGAAGAAATCAGGTTTGGTGTGAAATTGTTCAAGCCTACAACTCTAAGGTTTGCCGTGAAACTAGCTAGTTTGTAGGAAAAGGCTATAGAAGCTGCTCAAAAGAAGAACAAGGGCATCACAAATCCCTCCTTTGTAGCTGGCAGTTCTGTTAACCTAAAGGCTCCTGTTGCAGCTGCAGTCAAACCAAAACTCCTTCAAACTTAGCCCTGAAGTCTGAATACAGGAAGAAAAATCATTTGTGTTTTAGATGTGGTGAAAAGTATGCACCAGGCCATCAGTGCAAGAAGAAGCAACTAAATTGTATGATAGGAGAAGTAGATCCACTTCTTGAGTGTACTGAGGCAGAAGAAGAACAACCATGTGCAGACTTGATCAATGAAGGAGAATTAGAGCAGGAAGTCATTTAAGCTGTGTGCATAAATGCTCTATCAGGTGACAACAGAGAAGTCAATACCATATTAGTCAAAGGTACCATAAGGAACAGGAAACTGACAGTGCTAATTGATTCTGGAAGCACTCATAGTTTTATTGATATTAACATGGTCAAGGAGACAGGTTACCAGGCTAGGCATTGCCCACCAGTGAGAGTGATAGTAGCTGACGGGAACTATGTCATTTGCACCTCCATTGCACAGAATATCAGTGGAAGATGCAAGGTAGACCTTTACAGGAAGACTTACTAATCATTCCACTAGGAGGTTGTGACATGGTGATGGGTAATGATTGGATGAAAAATCATAATCCCACTAAGTTTGATCATGAAAAGATGTGTTTTACCATTGGCAAGAAGGGCAATAAACTAGTGTTGCAGGGTATTTCTGAGGAAGGCAAACTGAACATGATTTTAAGTGGAACAATGGGAAAGATACTTAGGAAAGGCCAAGATCTGATACTCGTTCATGATGAGCTCTTTGGTGACAAGAGATCAGGAACCAGTAGAAGAGGCAATTCAAGAGGTGTTACAAATGTATCCTGATGTGTTTGCAGAACCTAAATCTCTGCCCCCTGTCAGGACCCTAGACCACACCATTCCCTTGAAACCTGGAGCCATACCAGTCAGTTTGAGGCCCTACAGGTACAATTATTATCAGAAGGATGAGTTAGAAAGTCAGGTCAAAGATGCTCACCAATTGTATAATTTAGCATAGTCAATCACCCTTTTCATCACCAACTCTACTTGTCAAAAAGGACAGGAACCTGGAGATTTTGTGTAGATTATAGAGGTCTGAATGACATCACAGTGAAGGACAAGTATCCTATACCTATTTTGTATGACCTCTTAGGTGAGCTATGTGGATCTGTGATTTTTTCCAAGGTGAATTTGAGAGTTGGTTATCACCAGATCAGAATGAAGGTAGAAGATGTTTACAAGACAACTTTCAAAACTCTTTTAGGCCATTATGAATTCATAGGTGTGCCTTTTGGATTAACAAATGCACCAGCTACCTTTCAAGCTTTGATGAACCAGGTATTTCAGCCTTTCCTTAGAAAGTTTGTTTTAGTCTTCTTTGATGATATACTTATCTAGTGAAGGATCATGTGACTCACGTAGTTGCTGTATTTGACACTCTTAGGAAACACTCCTTATTTTCTAAAAGGTCTATATGCTCATTTTGTCAATCTAAGGTTGAGTATTTAGGTCACATAATAACTGCAAGGAGTGTCTACTAATCCTACTAAAACACAAGTTATGGTCGATTGGCCTAGACCAAACTTATTGAGAGCATTGAGAGGATTCTTGGTATTGACTGGGTACTATAGAAAGTATGTTGCTAATTATGGAGTTATTTGTAGACCTCTAACTGACTTACTCGAGAAAGATGCTTTTAAATGGAATGCAGAAGCTGACTTAGCTTTTGAAACCCTCATGAAAGCTATGTCTTCTACCCTAATGTTGGCCTTACCTAATTACACTAAGGAGTTCATAGTGGAAACAAATGCTAGTCAAAACGGCATTTGTGATGTATTGATGCAAGAAGGAAGACTAAGAGCTTATTTTACCAAGGTTTTGGCTCAGAAGCACAGGGATAAGTCAATCTATGAGAAGGAGTATACGGCTTTGCTGAATGCAATGGACAAATGGAGGCACTATTTACAGTACAAGCATTTTATGGTCAGAACTGACCACCACAACTTAAAATACCTTCTTGAACAAAGGGTTACTTCTGCCATACAACAGAATGACTTGGGTTGGACTATGAATTGCAGTACAAGAAAGGGGCTGAAAATAGGGTAGTTGATGCCCTTTCTAGGCAGCATGAAGAATCAGAAGGCAACATAAGCCAATTCCAACTACAGGCAATTAGTATCTCAGTTCCTTCTTGGATGCAGGAGATAGCACACAGTTATGAAGGAGACACTCAAGCTACATAATTGATCAGTCAGGCATCAGTGAATATACAAGGACCTAACATCTTGCATTACTCTTCTAGCTTACTCAGAAGGAAGGGAAAAATCTACATTGGAGACTAGTGGTGGCCTCAGAACTCAACTGATCTCAACACTCCATGACTCTCTTATAGGTGGACATTCAGGACAACTAGGAACTCTAAAGAGGTTGTCGCAAATGTTCTACTGGCCTAGGATAAAATAGATGGTCAATGACTCTGTGGCTAGCTGTTATATTTTCCTTAGGAGCAAGGATGGCAATATGGCATATCCTCGTCTTTTGCAGCCTCTCCCTATTACAAACCAAGCATGGAGCCACATCAGTATGGACTTCACAGAAAGTTTGCCTAAATCCAAGAACAAGGAGGTGATCCTTGTGGTAGTTGATAGAATGACCAAGTATGCCCATTTTATAGCTCTTTCACTTCCTTATATTGCAGCAATTGTGTTCTGGAAGAAAATACACTGCTTGCATTGCACTTCTGAATCAATAGTAACTAACAAAGATAAGGTGTTTTAAGCAATTTTTGGCAATCCTTATTCAAGCTTCTGGGAACTCAATTACACTACAGTACAACCTGCCATCCTCAGAGTGATGGTCAAACTGAAAGAGTAAACAAGTGCTTGGAAAATTACCTCAGATGCTAGTCGACCAACACAGTGGAAGCAATGGCTTACTGCTGCTGAGTGGTGGTACAACACCAACTTTCGCACCAGCCTGCAGTGTACTCCCTTTGAGGTCTTGTATGGTTACTCACCCCCTTAGTTATCCCGTGGGCCCTTACTAGAAATAGTGGTGCAAGCAACTGAAGATACAGTAATGAGAAGGAGATGCACCAATTGTTGAAGGACAATCTAACTAAGGCTCAGGAGAGGCAGACTTCCATTGCATTGAGGAAAAACTTAAAGCTGAGTTCTAAATACTATGGACCCTATAAAGTTCTGGCTAGAATTGGTAGTGTTGCTTACAAATCGGATTTACCTCCTGAGTCTAAGGTCCACCCTGTGTTTCATGTCTTTTGACCCTATAAAGTTCTGGCAATGAATCCAAGGTCATTCTTCTCCCTTCTCTCACTCGATTTCTTCTCTTTCCTTCAAACACTGATTCTTTTCTCCTTTTATTTCTGCAGATCTAAGTCGACTATGGAGCTTATTAGTAGTAGTTAGTTTTTTCATTTGGTTGATTGTAATTCGTTCTTTTCCATTTCTATATAAAATAGAAAAGTATCCCAAATCTTCTTCTATTTCGCAATTTAGTTGATTAATTTCTCAGCTGGATCATGGATCATTACGCACTGGAGAAGAGGAAATAGAAAGGCATTAGATGGAATAAACCACATGTGAAACTGGAAATACAGTTTTAGGGACACTTTTTGTTATTGCAATAGCATTTAAGTTTATTACTACTTATTGAAACTACGTCAACTCTAAAAATAATTAAATTAAAAGATTCTACACAAATGCGAAGATGTAATATTGTAACAAAAACATTGTGTTTTCTTGTTAAACAAGCCAAAAACCAGGGAAATTCAAAAACAAAATTTTATTTTATTTTATAATTGTAAGCAAATCAGTATTCTTTGATTATTTCACCGGATATCCATTACCTCACACCATCACATGACCAAGTAAATTTACTGAGGCAACACTTAACTTTGACGTAGAAATATATTGCGCCCCTCTACCATTGACCATATGCACTAACATGCCTGCATAATTATTTTTCGTCAACTAAAGACCCGAAAAAATACAAGGAAGCTTAATTGGGAAGGACAAAAGTATATGCCTCTTAAAGAATGGAAGTGAAATTACACTTCACTTAGGGTGTGTTTGGTACGAAGGAAAATGTCCTAGAAAATGTTTTCATGAAATATGAGTGATTTTATCACTTATTTTTTCTTGTTTGGTTGGTGAGTGGAAAACTATTTCAAAAAAATATTTTCAAATTTTTGGTTAGAGAATAGAAAATAATTTTTTTATGCTACTCTCTTCACCCTCTTCTCCCAAGTCACCATGTTTCCTCCCCCCCCCCCCCCCCCCCCCCCCACACCCCCCTCAACAACTACCCAACATTTTCAGAAATCTATTTTCTTCAAGAATTTAATTTTTCACCCAAACTCAAAGGAACTAATGTGCTTTACTTTTCTATGCAAAAACAACTTTAAAATTTGTGTTCCACAACTAAAAAGAAAATATATTTTTTTGGTTGAAAAAGAAGATATTCTTTCTACAATATAAAATTAAAGTAATCATTTTGTTGAAATGAAAAAAAATACTTTTACTACATCATTTTATTGAAATGAAAGAAAATAATTTTTCTACATCATGAAAAGAGTATTTTTTTTGTTAAAATGAAAAAAAAAATACTTTTTTATATCATGAATAGAAAATACTCATTTGTTGAAATGAAAAACAAAATCTATCTATAATATGAAAAGAAAATACTATTAATATTATTTTATTTAAGATAGGGGTAGGATTGAAAGGGGTGTGGGTGTGGGTTGGTGGGAATGGGGAATATGGTGGGGAATGTTGAAAAAGAGTTTTAGAAAATATTTTCCCCTCTCCTGATAGGGAAAACATTGTTCTCCAATTAGAGGAAAATGAGTCAGCATGAACTCATGGGAAAAGGCGGAAAACCTGAAAATGTTTTCCTTCGTACCAAAAACACCCTTAACATGACAGCATTTTGATTTCATAATTAGAATAGAATTCTTTATACACTTTACAAGAGCACTGAGTGCTGAACATTGTGTGCACAACAAAATCTGGGTCTAAAGAACACAAAAGGATAATACAGACGACTAAAAGAGACTAGAAGGTAGCAGATGAGCAAAAACCTGAGCATTAAATCCTAAAACATTACATCAAAATAGCAAGTTTCAACAAGAATCTATCACACAGTTCAGTTTGTTCAAGTCATACCCATCGGACGTGGGGTATTATAAAGTCTAACATTTAACTTAAGCATAAGATAAAAGAGGTTAAAAACTAAGATAAAAGTTGCACAAGCAGATCAATCTTTCCACAAAATGCTCTCTCAGGCGAAAGATTCAAGGTTGGTTCGTCATGAAGAGACGCACCATATTTTTTTTCAGAAGTTAGCCGACAGCTTATATCTCCTCTGCCATCATCACAAGAAACTGAAAGATAAGATTTGCAGTTAATACCCAAATTTATAACCATACAACATAACGGAATGAAAGACTACATCCATGCTTATGTGAAACAATTTAAACTGATGCGCAATTTTAGCACGCAAACTGTACGGAAATCCAAATATAACAACAGCTATAATTGGAATTGCTACAAATTATTTTTTCTATCAACTAATACACATCCAATTGATAACTCATTAAGATTGCCTTTAACAGAAGTATTTGCAACCATTAAATTAGGTAAGAAAGAAATCCGGAAGAATATAAAGGTATTCCCTACACACAAGGGAGTGGCTAACAGTCTAAATCGAGAGTTCAACTATGCCTCAGTCCCAAACAAGTCGGGGTCAGCTATATGAATCCCACTGGCCATGTTTCTCCATTTGGACTCTTCTCAGCCCAATATTATGCAAAATAAAAATAAAAAGTACTGGAGGTCTGAATATTTTGAAACAAAGTTGCCCTATGTAAGTTACCATGGGCTGGGGCAAAGAAAAAGGATAAGCTCTGGGTGTTGTGGATCCATAACTTCTACATAAAGGGGATACCTAAACAGGCAAGCAGGGTCGTGAAGAAAATTGTTGATGCCAGAAGTTGGCTAAGCACTGGGAATTCAGTATTGAACACATTGAATACATTTACAGCTAACTCTGTTTTCAGAGTTAAAAAAGCCTATGGATCTTTCCTTCTATTATATCAGAAAGTGCCATGGAAGAATCTCATGATGGTTAAAGGATGCAGCAATTTATCCTTTGGCTGGCTCTTCAAGGAAGGCTTTCTACTGTGGATAGATTGGATAGATGGGGCGTCCATGTGGCTAAAGCACGTGCGTTGTGTGCTTATGATGCTGAGGAGTCACATACTCAACAATTCTTCGACTGTTCTTACTCGAGGAGTATCTGGCACTCTTTTAAATTGGCTGGGCATGAGTAGGCAAGTGGGATGCTGGAAAATAGGAAGATAAAAGTAAAACTAAATGGCTCGTATCAGTAGTTAACAACAGTAGACCCAAGGGAGTTGTGTTGGGATTTCTCTTTGTTGCTAGTCCTAAGTTGTTCGGACACGGGTGCGGGTGTGATCTAAGTTTTAAGATCCAGGTATGGATACCAGTGCGAGAATTCGGCTAAAAGAAATTCAAACATCTAAAATAGTGTTATAAAAATATGTCTAAATTATGAGACATCACATGGAAAACTTACAAGGTCATCCGGGAAGGAGAAAATATTGATCAAGAGGAGAACCCGAGAAGGAGATACTGACATAGAAATCATTGTGAGATGTGGATAAAAACATAGTTTTACAGTTACATATTGTCGGGCAAACGAACTATAAATGGAAGAGTTTATTAGATAGGTTGAATAGTTTTCCTTGCTAGCTAATTGTCTTGCTGTTGGATGTGGAGACTTCAATTGTACCCTTCCTAGAAGGGTGTAGATCCCTGATAGCACTGCGAGAGGTTATTTTGGTTATTCTTGTATGGTCTAGCTCTAGAGTCAAACGAGCTAGATATATATATATATATATATATATATATATTCACTTTGACCAAAAAAATAAAAATAAAAAGCACTAAGAATTCACTATATTTTCTACCGACATATATCTTTGACAAGGCAAAAAGGCTCCTCGAAAGCATAGTACTTAAAGTAAACGTAGTAACATGACTAAATCATATTCCCAACTACGCGGTCCCACCTATATATATCCTGTACTTTCATTGTGTCATATTTCTCGCTAAGTCAACATGAATTCCAAGAGATTGTATGTCTTTCGACAACTTTCTTTCACGTGATTTTAGGTCTCCCTCCTCCCTTTGTAACACCTTCACTCACTGTAGCTTCAAACCTACGATCCGGTGCATCTAGAGGTCAATGCAAGACATTACCAAACCATCTCAAGAGATCTTCTCTCATTTTATCCTCAATGCATGTTAACTTGAAGCTTCTAGTGAATGTGGTAATTTTTTAATCTAGAGTTCAATATAAAAAAATCCAGTGTCTTTTGTTCTACAATTAAACTGCAACACATAATTCTTGTTGGAGCAAAAAAGTGCCCAATTTGAAAAGAAAAAAGATTTTTTTTTATTGGTTGACAAATAGATAATTTTAACACGTCAAAATTTCGATGGATGCTTGTCAAAAGGCGACATAATACTCATAATTCCAAGATGCTGTTATAATGATTAACTACACATATAGATCAGCTCCACTAACACCAATAGCAACTGAATTGTGCAAAGAAAAGAGAAAGCTGCTGACTTACTTTTGGAAATGATAAGTTGCCGCCTTGTTTTCAGAATGAAAATAACATAAATTTCCTATGAAAGTAGATTATGTTCAATATTATGCAATATCATCCTTATAGACAGATTTCTGTTTCATATGCATTAATTTATGACGTAAGTTTTAAGGATAAGGCTGCCTATTAATGATCAGTATGAATGGGCAAAAGGCTTGACTACCATGGGCAACTTTTGAACTAAATGAGATAACTGTATTCTGTAACTATCCACTACAAGCACACTTATGGGAATAGCCTTATACTTTTTAGTGAACGACTTCATTTTGGTAGAACAAATTAAAGCTCACAGATATGGCATTGAATTAGCAGTAGCAGACACCTAATACTATTCAGAAAAGAGAACAAGATGGTTATGATTCTAAGACAGATTTTCTACACTGAATATCTTCCTCCAAAGGGGAAGAAATAGTAAACACATAAAGAACTAACAACCAAAAGCGAAAGGGAAGGGTGAAATCTTGAACTTACGCCATCTTAATGCTTAGTGACGATGCTCCTTGCAAAAGGAATACTGAAAGGAAAACAGCCAAAGTTATCCAAGAAAAAGCAGTAGGTCAACAGATCAATCAGAAGTCAGACGGCGCCTCTTTTCATAATCTACATCCCTTGACCTTGACCGTGAATCATCTTCATGGGATAACCGTGATTTGGTGTGTGTCCTTGATGATCTTCCCTTGTCCCATTCATCATCATATTCTTGCTCGCGGTCCTTGTACCTATGATTATCAGCATATCTATCTCTATCATCCCTATGACGGTCACGCTCCCGATCACTACCTCGATCCTTCTCAAAGTCACGATCACGATCTCTAGAGCGTCTGCGACTATGGTCACGATCCCTCTCTCTCACCCTCTCTCGTCCAATGTCTCTATCATCTTGGCGTCGCCTCTCATCTTGCCAATCAGGCTCATGCCCTGTATTCTTATCTTTAGACTTATCTTTGTCATAAGAAGGTTCTCTGTCGTCTCTAGGTCTTCTATCTGAAGAACCAGACCAATCTCGTTCTGAGCCTCTATCTTTTTCTTTGTTACTAGGCCAAGCCCCTCTATCACGGCTTTCTTCTCTATACTGATAATCAGATACAGCTTCTTCCCCATAACTTGACTCTCCCGCTCTGTAGCCATGTTCGTCTCCCGCCCATCCACCACCCATGTTAGGCTCAGACCACATACCCATGTTAGGCCCCTCCATACCAGCACGAGGCATCATTCCCATACCATTCATTGACATTCCTCTGCCGAAGAATGCAGGATTTACATGAGGAGCTACACCAGGCATACCAACACCTCCTCCAACTGGTGGAAATGACGGCAACATACCCGAAAATGGTGGATTTGGAGCACCGGGAAATCCTCCATAACCACCCATTCTCCCCATAGGCCCTCCAAAAGCAGGATCAAAACCTTGACCCATCATTGTTTGAGGATGCATCAGCGGAGGTCCAGCACCCATACCTTGTCCAAATCCACTTCCACCATTTCCCATAAACCCCCTTCCTACAATGCCACCACCAGGTCTATTTCTCATAGGACCAACGGGACCCCTATTCCCCATTCCCTGCGGACCTCCTCTGCCCCAATTTCCTCTCCCAAAATTCCTGTTATTATCCCCACCACCTTGAAAATTACCACCTGTAGCATTGTTGTTGTTAAGACCAGTTTTAAGAGCTGTATCGCCAGGCCCCCGCCTCGCCTGTGAATTCACAGGAGCAGCCTGAGCCGTCTGCTGATTTCGGTTCATCTGAGCCTCACCCATTCTCTTCACAGTAAATGGCGAAGCAAAGGCGACCACACAGGCCCGCCCATTGAAAACATGTCCATTCATCCCTTCTTTACAAGATGTGGCGGCTGCAGGCTCATGAAACTCAGCCTGGCAATAACCTTTCGACTTCCCACTAGCTTTTTCGTCGAAAAATTTAACCTCCTTCACAGTTCCATACTTGCTTAACTCTGCCTCCAGCTCAGCATCTGTTGTCCACCAATGCAGATCACCAACAAATAGAACCGTCCCTCCACCACCGCCTCCTCCTCCACTAGGTCCTCCACCAACATTGTTACCCGTTGAGTTCCCATTCACCATTCCGTGCCTAACCAAATTATCATTCCCTGAATTCCCAACATTACCAGCATTTCCTAAACTACCCGCACCAGCAGCATTAGGCCTTTGAATTACCCCTCGATTCACAACATCATCGCTCGCATTCTGCTCTAATTCAACTACCTTACCCAACGGATCACAAGGCTCAACCTTTACCGGATCACAAGACTCGACCTTTACCGGATCTCTACTTCCCAACTCATTCCCCCTAAACCCTAAATCCCTAAACCCGTCAGCTCCATCCGAAACCCTAGACACTACATTATCTTCTTTCTCAACTTTCACCTCTCCAACTGCAACTGGCAGAGCGGCACGGCTACTCTCCGGCAGTGGAGCAACAAGCTCAGCCTCCTTCTTAAACCCTAAATCCTCATTCTTACGAGCTGACTGAAGAAAATTTTCACCAATATTAACATCATTATAAAGATCCTCATAATCATCATCTTCTTCTTCAACAAGAAACCCATCATCCGCTACAGCTGAGATAGCTTCATTCCTGTGAAACTGATCCACCGGAGCCCCGACCCGATCCCCAAACCCGTCACCTTCGGCAGCTTCATTTTCGTCCATGGCAATCTTCAAAAACGGACTTAGGGTTAGGGTTAGGGTTACTGATTACAACCCCAGAAGCGGAAATTTTGTAATTGAAACACTTGATTTTTTGAATATAATTGAAAATATTACAAAATTAACAATATGAAGTGAAGAAAAAAAATGCTAGCTTGGTGAATTTTAATGGAAGAGCTGTTCTACTTCAAAGCAGAGCAGAGTCACACGCTCAGTGCGGGAAAATATTGGTAACTGTATATATTTTTATTCTTTAGAATAATAGATAGCACCTGACTCTTTAAATATCTGAAAAAAATACTTCTGTTTTGGAATAATATTTTAGCAATTTATAGTGCATAAATTATGGGTTTATCTAATTTTGGCTAATATTATAAATACTAATTTTAAATCCTATAAACTAAATGTAGTGGCAGATTTCTTATTAGTCGGTCGGTACGGTATGATATTTATATATTTCGATTTAATTTTTTCAGTATTTATTTAAAATGTTATATCAATATCATACCAAATTAAATTCTGTACGTTCGGTTTCTCTTTTCGGTTTGATTTATTCGAGCCGGTAACTTCGGTTTATTCGGTTAGAATATTAAGTAGTGCATAGCGCCATAAACTGTAATATTCTTAATTAAAGTACTCACAAATACAAAAATTAAAAACATCCTATGCTCATCTAACTATTAATAAAATCTTTATCTAAAACTAGCAAATATCAAATATAAAGAGAAAAAAATGTTACATAAAGAATAAATTTGATCATTAAAATTGTCTTGTTACTTGCGTAGAGTCAATTGTTGAACTTAGATAATACAACAAGCACTAATCCAACATATGCAACAGGAATACACGCGTAAGAAACACCCTAAAATTATAAGAAATATTACGTTAGACTATCTCGCAACTTGGAGAGTAAGAGTCAGAATCTACAGTTTACCTTGTTCCTCTATTTTCGTATAAAAGTAAATGGGCTTCACCGCCAGCCTCGACATGAATGGCCAAAAAAAGTATTATGTAACCTAGTATACTATAATCAATTATATGTGTATTATGTGACTTAGTATATATTTCGGTATCGTATCGGTACTTCATTATTGTTAAAAAAATATCAAATATTTTTAAAAACTTAACCAAATACCGTACAAATAACAAAATACCGAATACCAAATATTAATTTTTTTATTTCGGTACGATAATTCAGTATTTACCAAATTATGCATACCTTACTTGCATCCCCAATGGTCAGATTTTGAATCCATCTCTATGTAACAAAATGGCTTTCCTTGGGCTGTCGTGCTACTATAGTACTATACACTTGCACACTTAACCTTATTTAATTGTAATTATTTCTAACCCGATTAATTTAGATTTATATTGGGTATGACCATTACAACAATAACAACAATAATTCAGTAAAATCCTATTAATGGGTCTGGGAAAGGTAGAATGTATGCAAACCTTACCCCTACCCCGAAGGGATAGAGAGACTGTTTCCGAGAGACCCTCGGCTCAGAGACAATAGATCTGTAGCCACAACAGAAATCAGAAACATAGTATCAGCATCGTAAAATACAACAAATAAATGGAAATGCCAAAATGTGAAAGACAGGAAAAAGAAAAAGTGAAACACCACAAAACCGCTAGTAGCCCTAGACAAAACGCTATCAGACTAGCCGGCACAACGAGGAGAAACGCTCGAGTGCCCACCTACAACTCTAATGCTCGACCTCGATACCTTCCTATCAAGGTTCATGTCCTCGAAAATTTGAAGGTGTGTCATGTCCTGCCAGATCACCTCGCCCCAGTACTTCTTAGGCCGCCCTCTACCTCTTCTCGTAACTGCCAAAGCCAAACACTCACACCTCCTAACCGGAGTATCTAGGCTCCTCATGCGCACGTGCCCAAACCACCTAAGCCTCGCTTCCCGCATCTTGTCATCTACGGGATTCACACACACCCTCTCCCGAATAGTCTCATTCCTGATCTTATCCATCATAGTGTGCCCGCACATCCATCTCAACATCCTCATTTCTGCTACTTTCATCTTCTGGATATGTGAAATCTTGACTGGCCAACACTAAGCCCCATACAACATGGCATGTCTAACTACCGCTTTGTTTAACTTACCTTTAAGTTTTGGGAGTACATTCTTGTCACACAGGACTCCAGACGCTAACCTCCATTTCATCCACCCCATCCTGATACGGTGCGTAACATCCCCGCCGATCTCCCCATCTCCCTGTATAATAGACTCTAGGTACTTGAAACTCTCTCTCTTAGGGATGACTTGTGAGTCAAGCCTCACTTCCACATCCGCTTCCCCCGACACATCACTGAACTTGCACTTCAAATATTCCGTCTTGATCCTACTCAACTTGAAATCTTTAGACTCCAGGATTTTCCTTCATTCTTCCAGTCTCTCGTTAACGCCGCCTTGCGTCTCATCAATCAGAACTATATCATCAGCGAACAACATACACCAAGGCACCTCCCCTTGAATATGGTGTGTCAGTGCGTCCATCGCAACGGCAAATAAGAATGAGCTGAGCGCAGATCCTTCGTGAAACCGATAACCACCGGAAAAGGGTCTGAGTCACCTCCCACTGTCCCAACCCGAGTCTTAGTTTCATCATACATATCTTTTATCGCTCTAATATAAGCTACCGGTACACCTTTCACCTTCAGGCATCTCCAAAAAACGTCCCTAGGGACCTTGTCATACGCCTTTTCTAGGCCAATAAACACCATGTGCAAATCTCTCTTCCTTCTCTGTAAAATACTTCCTACAGAAATGCTGCTCATGTTTAACGCAAATTTCTACTTAAAAGTAGAGGAATCTTAACCATCTCATTGCACTTTCAATATACATTAGTTTAATTGCAACTATTGTATCTTATGGTGCACAGCCTTGTTTGTGAGCATTTATTTGACAAAATAAGCAAATATTTAACAAGGGTATAAGTGATGTTTTTGGTAATTTTTAGTGTAGCTCAAATCGTACTAACATGCATATAATTATTTTACGTCAATTGAAAGAGCAAAAGAACATTTAAGTAAACATAATTGGGAAGGACAAAAGTATATGCTAAGGAATGGAAGTGAAAATAGAGTTCACTTCACTTAACAGCTTTTTGATTTCATAATTAGAATTCTTTATACACTTTACAAGAACACTGAGTGCCCAACAAAATCTGGGCCCAAAGAACATGAAAAGATAATACAGATGATTAAAAGAGACTAGAAGGTAGCAGGTCAGCGAAGGGGAATCTTCGCGTAACTGGTAAAGCGGATGTCATGTGGCCAGGAGGTCACGGGTTCAAGCCGTGAAAACAACCTCACAACCTGCAGGGCAAGACTGCGTACAATAGACCCTTGTGGTCCCGGACCACGCACATAGCGCGAGCTTAAATCCTAAAACATTACATCAGAATAGCAAGTTTCAACAAGAGTCTATCACACAGTTCAGTATGTTCAGACTTCAGTCATACTCATCAGACATCGGATATTTTAAAGCCGAAAATTAAACTAAAGCATAAGATAAAAGAGGTTAAAGACTAAGACAAAGTTACACAAGCAGATCAGTCTTTCCACAAAATGCTCTCTCAGGCAGAAGATTCAAGGTTGGTTCGTCTTCAAGAGATGCACCATATTTCTTTCAGAAGTAGCCGGACTTATGTCTCCTCTAGTATAGTCACAGGAAACTGAAAGATAAGATTTACAGTCAGTACCCAAATTTATAACCATACAATATAACAGAATGAAAGAATACATCCAGGCTTACTCGAAACAATTTAAATTGATGCCTAAATTTAGCACGGAAACTGTATGGAAACCCAAATAGAAGACCAGCTGTAATTGGAATTGCTACAAATTATTTTTCCTACCAACTAATAGCCTAATGCAACATCCAATGGATAACTGGATGAGATTGCCTTTAACAAAAGTATTTGCAACCATGAAATTGAATATGAAAGCAATCTGGGAAGAACATAAAGGTTATCCCTCCACACAAGGGAGAGGCTAACAGTCTAAACCTTCGAAAATTCAACTACGCCTCAGTCCGAAACAAGCCGGGGTCGGCAATATGAATGCCACTGGCCATGTTTCCCCATTTGGACTCTTCTCTGCCCAAATATTATACAAAATAAATATAAAAAGTACTGGAGGTCTGAATATTTTGAACTTCTTCTTGTGGAAGAAAGCTGCCCTATGTAAGTTACTACGGGCTGTGGCAAAGAAGAAGGATAAGCTTTGGGTGTTGTGGGTACATAGCTTCCACTTAAAGGGGAAGGATTTGGATACTGTGTGTATACCTAAACAGGCAAGCAGGGCGGTGAAGAAAGTTCTGGATGCCACAAGTTAAGCACTGGGAATTCAGTATTGGACACATTAAATACATTTACTGCTAATTCTGTTTTAGAGTTAAAAAAGCCTATGGATCTTTCCTTCCATTATATCAGAAAGTGCCACGGAAGAATCTTACAATAGTTAAAGGATTGGTTCCTAAGCAACAGTTATCCTTTGGCTGGCTCTTCAAAGGCTTTCTACTGTGGATAGATTAGGTGTCCATGTGGCTAAAGAATGTGTGTTGTGTGCTTCTGAAACATACTCATCTATTCTTTGACTGTTCTTACTCGAGGAGTATTCTTTTAAATTGGCTGGACATGAGCAGGCAAGTGGGATGCTGGAAACTGGGAAGAAGAAACTAAATTGCTCATATCAGTAGTTAACAACAGTAGGCCTAAGGGTGTTGTGTTGGGGTTTCTCTTTGATGCTACTATATACCACATCTGGATTGAGAGGAACAACCGCAGATTTCAACAAAAGAGTAAAGGGAGTTCTGGAAAGATCAAAGACAAAGTTTTACAGTTACATATGGTAGTGCAAAGGCAATGTAAATGGAAGAGTTTATTACATAGGTTGAATCGTTTAGCTAACTGTCTTGCTGCTGGATGTGAGGACTTCACTTGTATCTGAAGGTGACAAGTGTAAATCTCTGATAGCACTGCAAGCGGTTATTTTGGTTAGTCTTGGTTATTTTTGCACGGTCGAGCTCTAGAGTCAAATAAGCTAGCTCGTATATATTGCTGCTTGGTTGAATAATTTTTTTTACTGACCAAAATAAAAAATACTAGGAATTCTCTATATTTTCTATTGACGTATATCTTTGACAAGGCAAAAAGGCTCCTAGAAAGCATACCACTTAAGTAAACGTACTAACATGGTCTCACCTATATAAATTCTCTTCTTTCATTGTGTTATATCTTTCGCTAAGTCAGCATGAACTTCAAGAGATTGTATGTCTTTTAAGAGAACTTTCTTTCACATTATTTTAGGTCTCCCCCTCATCCCTTTTAACACCTTCACTCACCATAGCTTCACACCTATGATCCGGTGCATCTAGAGGTCAATGCAAGACATTAACAAACCATCTCAAGAGGTCTTCTCTCATTTATCCTCAATGTATGTTACTTGCACCTTCTACTGGATGTGGTAATTTTTAATCTAGAGTTCAATACAAAGAAATCAAGTAAAGGGTCTTTGTTCTACAATTAAACCGTAACACATGATTCTTGTTGGAGCTAGAAAGTGTCTATTTCGAACAGGAAAAAAAAACATTCTTTATTGGTAGACTAATAGATAATTTTAACACATCAAAATCTCGATGGATGCTTGTCAAAAGGCCACATAATACTCATACTCAAATGCTGTAATATAATTAACTACACATATAAATCAGCCCCACTATTATCAAATAGTAACTGAATTGTGCAAACAAAAGAGAAAGCGCTGCTGACTTATTTTTGGAAATGATAAGCTGCCACCTTGTTTTCAGAATGCAAAATAACATAAATTTCCTATGAAATTAGCGTATATTCAACATTATGCAATATAATCCTTAGAGACAGGTTTCTATTTTATATATATTTATTTATGAGGTAAGTTCTAAGAATAAGGCTGCCTAATAGTTATCAGTATTCTACAACTATCCACTACAACTCCTATGGGAACAGCCTTGTACATTTTTTGTGCATGACCATCATCATTTTGGTAGAACAAATTAAAGCTCACAGATATGGCATCTACTTAGCAGTAGCAAACATCTAATATACTCAGAAAAGAGAACAATATGGTTATCATTCTAAGACAGATTTTCTACACTGAATATCCTCCTTCAAAGGGGAAGAGATAGTAAACACATATAGAACTATCTACCAAAAGCATTAGTTGAAAAGGAAGGGCGAAATCTTGAACATACATCATCTTAGCGACAATGCTCCTTGCAAAAGGATACAGAAAGAAAAACAGCCAAAGTTATCCTAGAAAAAATGCAGTAGTCCAGCAGATTAATCAGAGGTCACACGACGCCTCTTTTCATAATCTACATCCCGTGATCTTGACCGTGAAACATCTTCATGCGGTAACCGTGATTTGATGTGTCTCCTTGATGATCTTCCCCTGTCCCATTCATCATCATATTCTTGCTCGCGGTCCTTGTATCTATGATGATCACCATATCTATCTCTATCATCCCTATGACGGTCATGCTCCCGTCCACTACCCCGATCCTTCTCAAGGTCACGGTCACGATCTCGATCTCTAGAGCGTGTGCGACTGTGGTCACGATCCCTCTCTCTCACACTCTCTCGTCCGACGTCTCTATCATCTTGGTGTCGCCTCTCTTCTTGCCAATCATGATCATGCCCTGTATTCTTATCTCTAGCTTTATCTCTTTCATAAGAAGGTTCTCTATCGTCTTTATGTCTTCTGTCTGAAGAACCAGACCAATCTCGTTCTGAGCCTCTATCTTTTTCTTTGTTACTAAGCCAAGCTCCTCTATCACGGCTTTCTTCTCCATACTGATGATCAGATACAGCTTCTTCCCCATAACTCGACTCTCCCGCTCTGTAGCCATGCTCGTCTCCCGCCCATCCACCACCCATGTTAGGCTCAGACCACATACCCATGTTAGGCCCCTCCATACCAGCACGAGGCATCATACCCATACCATTCATTGACATTCCTCTGCCGAAGAATGCAGGATTTACATGAGGAGCTACACCAGGCATACCAACACCTCCTCCAACTGGTGGAAATGACGGCAACATACCCGAAAATGGTGGATTTGGAGCACCGGGAAATCCTCCATAACCACCCATTCTCCCCATAGGCCCTCCAAAAGCAGGATCAAAACCTTGACCCATCATTGTTTGAGGATGCATCAGCGGAGGTCCAGCACCCATACCTTGTCCAAATCCACTTCCACCATTTCCAATAAACCCCCTTCCTACAACGCCACCACCAGGCCTATTTCTCATAGGACCAACGGGACCCCTATTCCCCATTCCCTGCGGACCTCCTCTGCCCCAATTTCCTCTCCCAAAATTCCTGTTATTATCCCCACCACCTTGAAAGTTACCACCTGTAGCATTGTTGTTGTTAAGACCAGTTTTAAGAGCTGTATCGCCAGGCCCCCGCCTCGCCTGTGAATTCACAGTAGCAGCCTGAGCTGTCTGCTGATTTCGATTCATCTGAGCCTCACCCATTCTCTTCACAGTAAATGGCGAAGCAAAGGCGACCACACAAGCCCGTCCATTGAAAACATGTCCATTCATCCCATCTTTACAAGACGTGGCAGCTGCAGGTTCATGAAACTCAACCTGGCAATATCCTTTCGACTTCCCACTAGCTTTTTCATCAAAAAATTTAACCTCCTTCACAGTTCCATACTTGCTTAACTCTGCCTCCAGCTCAGCATCTGTTGTCCACCAATGCAGATCACCGACATATAGAAACGTCCCTCCACCACCGCCACCTCCTCCACTAGGACCTCCGCCCAAGACCCCTACTCCGCCAACATTGTTACCTGTAGAATTCCCATTCACCATTCCGTGCCTAACCAAATTATCATTCCCTGAGTTCCCAACATTACCAGCATTGCTTATAACACCCGAACCAGCAGCATTAGGCCGTTGAATTACCCCTTGATTCACAACATTATCGCCCGTATTTTGCTCTAAATCAGCCATCTTACCCGACGGACCACAAGGCTCGACCTTCACCGGATTAGATGACTCAACCTTTAACGGATCTCTACCTCCCAACTCATTCCCCCTAAAACCTAAATCCTTAAACCCGTCAGGTCCATCCGAAACCCTAGACACTACATTCTCTTCTTTCTCAACTTTCACCTCTCCAACTGCAACTGGCAGAGCGGCACGGCTACTCTCCGGCGTTGGAGCAACAAGCTCAGTCTCCTTCTTAAACCCTGAATCCTCATTCTTACGAACTGACTGAAGAAAATTTTCACCAACATTAACATCGTTATAAAGATCCTCATAATCATCATCTTCTTCTTCAACAAGAAACCCATCATCCGCAACAGCGGAGATAGCTTCATTCCTGTGGAACTGCTCCATCGGAGCCCCGACCCTATCCCCAAACCCGTCCCCTTCGGCAACTTCATTGTCGTCCATGGCAATCTTCAAAAAGGGACTTAGGGTTAGGGTTACTGATTACAATTCCAGAAGCTGCAATTTCTTTTTGAAGATAATAAGAATTATTACAAGAAAAAATGCTAGCTTGGTTGAATTTTAATGGCAGAACTGTTCTACTTCAAATTAGAGCAGAGTCACACTCACTGCGGGAAAATATTGATAAGTGTACACACTTTTATTTTTTTAGAATAATAGATATCATAATTATGGGTTATTTTAAAATTCTTAAAATACTTCTATTTTGGAATAGTATTTTGACAATATATAACAACATTCCTATATAATAACAATTCACTATAAAAGTCAAGTTTTTCTCAGAATCGATTTGTTAAGTTATATTTTACCTTTCTATAATAATTTTTTACCTGTAACAACAACAACCATATTTATACCAGAGCGCTCTTTGTAAAATTACTCCTCTATAACAACCATACAGAATCATCAAGATTACAAATAATAGTTTTAAAAATATGCACATAATATTTTCCATTAAACAAAGTTTCTATCTTGCATAAGATATAAGATTTGAAGATTTGCATATGATATCTTTTCCACTGAACAAATTCCAAAAAATATTTAAATAAAAAATTTAACAGTTAAACTCTTAGATTGTCTTAAATAGAAAGCTGTTGGATACCTTTTTACTGAAAATTTAGACATGAATCTTCATCAATTCAAGTGTTATATCGCTAGTAAGAGAATAAATCTACAAAACAAGCCACAATTACAAAGTTCTTCCATCAATCTTGAACTAATTTATTTTTCTAGGTAGCTTTAAAATGTCTAACTTAGAGTTTAGATCTTTATAGGTTTAGTTGTGAATTTATTAATAATGTATTAACTTTCTTCAATATTTAACCAGTGAAATATGCATATCTTTTGAGATTTTAAATTTGAACAACTTTCTTATCTTTTATATATAACATTTAAAAAGAAAAAATAATTGATTTTTTGATAATTTTTATATATAACAGTCAAAATATATTTAAACGTCAAATGTTATTATATGTGTATAATAGACATTCACTATAAAAGCCAAAAAGTGTAACGACCCGATCGGTCGTTCCGAGAGTTTAGCCCCGTTTTCCCTCCATTCCTGCTTCATTTTGTGATTGTTTAGCTCATTTATGTTGTGTTTGGTCGGTTGAATCGGGTTCAGAGTGATTGTGGAGAGAAATGAGACACTTAGTCTCTTAAGTTTGGTTATTTAGTGAAAAAGTCAACCGGAAGTTGACTTATAGGTATATGATCTCAGAATGTGGTTTTTATGATTGGGGTAGCTTCGTTAGGTGATTTGAGACTTAGGAGTGTGTTCGAAATATTATTCGGAGGTCCGTGGTAGAACTAGGCTTGAATTGGCGAAATAAGATTTTTGGCGATTTTCGGTCGGCAGTGAAAATTAGCTATCGGGGTCGGAATGGAATTCCGGAAGTTGCAACATGTTCGTAGTGTCATTTGGGATGTGTGTGCAAAATTTCAGGTCATTCGATTGTGGTTTGGTTAGTTTCAGCATCATTGGCGAATTTCGGAAGTTTAGAAATCCTTAGGCTTGAATTTCGAGTAAATTCGGTGTTTTGGTGTTGTTTTGGGTGTTTCGAGGTTTCGACTAAGTCGGTGGGATGATATGTGGTGTGTTGGTATAATTGGTTGAGGCCCCGAGGGGCTCGATATTGATTTCGGATAGTTAACGGAGGTTTGGACTTGGAAAGTGCAGCAAAGTTGCTGCTGGTGCCAGTTTACTGGTGTGGTCGCACCTGTGGATGGGGAGCCGCAGGTGCGATGATCGCAAGTGCGGTGGGCCATGCGCAGATACGGGAAAAAAAAAAGGAAGGTTGGCCTGGGAGCGCAGATGCGATATTTTGGTCGCACCTACGAGCCCGCAGGTGCGAGATGAGGGCCGCAAATGCGGAAGTCGGGATTTAAGTCATGGTCGCAGGTGCGCACCTGGGACCTCTGGTGCGAGAAATGTTCCGCAGGTGCGGTGATTGCTGGGCAGAAAGTATAAAAGGATGCCTCCGCGGATTTTCACTCATTCTTCACCATTTTTGGATGGCTTGGAGCTTTTGAGCAGTGATTTTAAGAGGAAATCGAAGGCTATCAATTGGGTAAGTTACTTGGGCTTCATTCTTGTGTTTGTGATGATTTTTCTACTGTTTAATCATGAAATTGTGGGATTTAATGGTATAATTTGAGAGGTTAGGGCTTGGAAATTTGAGACTTTGATTTAAGGATTTGAGGGGTCATTTGTCGTCGGATTTTGATGTATTTGGTATGTATGGACTCGTGAGAGTGTAAGGATTATAGTTTTGTGATTTTTATCGAATTCCGAGACATGGGTCCAGGGGTCGGGTTTGGCCGAATTCGAGATTTGTGACGTATTTGATAATTTTGATGTGGGCTTCGCTCCTTTAGCATATATTAATGATATAATACTGTTTTCGGTTAGATTCGGGGCGATTTGTGGCCGAGTCGAGCGGCAAAGGCATTGTAGAGTAGAGTTTTGGCCTGATTGAGGTAAGTAACGCTTCCAAACTTGGTTCTGAGGGTTCGAAACCCCGAACTACGTGTTATGTGATTAGAATTGGGTGACGCACATGCCAAGTGACGGGCGTGCGGACGTGCACTGTGATACTTGTGACCTGGTTCATTCCATGGCACTGTTTAGTGGTTCTTTCTTGATGATAATTGTGCTTCTATCAATGTGATAAATGTAAACATGCTAGAAATCATGCTAAATGTTATGTTAAGTCTTCATGCCGATACTGTTGAAACCCGAGCGGTCGTCTTAATGCAAACATGCTAGATATTATGTTAAGGCTTTGCACCGACACTGTTGAGACCCGAGTGGTCATTTATTTCTGTCATCTCATGTATTTCATTGATATTATATACTCAGTCCTGTCATAGCATATCATACATATCATGTCTTAGTCTCGGTAATTGTTGATTTTTGCACATTATATCATTGATTCGGGCTAGTTCATGCATTGTGAGCCCATGTGAGCGAGACTGGAGAGTGATGCCTGAGTGAGACCAAGAGCCTGATATTGAGTGACAGATATGGGATCGGGCTGCATGCCGCAGCATGCTATATTGATTATGCCTGGATCTGGCTTATGATAGCGCTTGGGCTGTAGGAGCCCCTCCGGAGTCTGTAACACAACCCCAGTGAGCGCAGTGATATTTGAGGATGATCTTCCCTGGACATGGATCTTGTCCGAAGTCATATTGAGGGATTGATCTTCCCTGGACATGGATCTTGTCAGAAGTGTTTATGTTCGGAGATGGATTTTCTCCATGAGGCTGGATTGGCCTGTTTTCCCCCGGTACTGAGCGATTGATGTCAGTGATGTGTATACGTATTCTGGGATGGATCTTCCCTAGGCCGTCGAGCCATATACAGTACCGAGTGGTTGTGAGATATATCATTATCTGGAGATGGATCTTCTCCATAGGGCTGGATCAGCCTTCCTCAGTACTGGGTGACTTCTGTCTGATGTGTATATATTCTGGGATGGATCTTCCCTGGGCCATGCGAGCCATATACAGTATTGAGTGGACGAGTATTCAAGAGTGGGAGCACATTGTGCATTTCATACTGCTGATGCATTGGCATGTAGAATACATTGAGTTATAGATGTTAAACTGTTCAGAACCGCACTTGTCTTATCACCTTGAGTTGTCTAATTAACTGAAAGCATGCCTAAATTTTTGTACATTGGTTATGTTGTAATTGTGGAGGTTTAGTCCGTCACTACCTCTCAGCCCACAGTTTGGGCTTGTTACTTACTGAGTTGGTGTACTCACGTTACCCCCTGCACCTTGTGTGCAAATCTAGGTATCCCTAGCCATGGTAGTGCCAGTTGATCATTTTGGCTGCAGATCATTCTCGGAGAGGACGAGGTAGCTGCTTGGCGATCGCATACCCGTCTGTCTCTTTCCCTATCTTCCTTGTGTATTTTATTGATTATTTCCAGACAAAGTTGTCTTATTAAACTTTGGGAACAGTTGTAGTATTGGCTCATGACTTAGTGACACCAGATGTTGGGATTCATTTTTACGATACTTCGGGTTGATTTTACTTTCTAGTTCGGTTTCTTTGATGAAAAAGATTAAAATTTTCAAATAATGTTTTGATAAAAATCGAAGTGATTAGGAGTGTAGGCTTACCTAGTTCCACGATAGGCGCCATCACGACNATCGCATACCCGTCTGTCTCTTTCCCTATCTTCCTTGTGTATTTTATTGATTATTTCCAGACAAAGTTGTCTTATTAAACTTTGGGAACAGTTGTAGTATTGGCTCATGACTTAGTGACACCAGATGTTGGGATTCATTTTTACAGTACTTCAGGTTGATTTTACTTTCTATTTCGATTTCTCTGATGAAAAAGATTAAAATTTTCAAATAATGTTTTGATAAAAATCGAATTGATTAGGAGTGTAGGCTTGCCTAGTTCCACGATAGGCGCCATCGCGACCGGGTCAATTTTGGGGTCGTGACAAAAAGTATCGGAACAAACGAGGTTGTTATAGAGAGGGTTGATTGTATATAAATTATAGGTTTATCGGTTCCCTATAAAAAAATAAATTTTGAACTCAATAAATTCAATATTATGGTAGAGTTTGAACTCGAATTCGTAATGGTCAAATTCTGAATTCGTCTTTACGTGAAAAAATGACTTTCCTTGGACTATCCCGTTGCTATATACTTGCACACTTAGGGACCATTTGGCCATGAAAAAATTTACACTTTTTTCCAAAAAAAAAAATCATTTTTTCAAAAAAAATTCACTTTTTTCCAAAAAAAGTTTCTCTTTTTTCGGAATCAGCGCATGAAATTTTAAATTTTAACTTGAAGATGAATTTCAGAATTATTCAAAAATTTAAAAAACTCCAAAAGGTTGTTTTCAAAATTTTCACTTCAAATCACTCACAAAAAATTCAAAAACAGCCCAAAACTAATTCATGTCCAAACACAACTCTAACTTTCGAATACCATTTTCATTTGAAATTTTTTCACTTTTTTTCGAAATTTTACAATTCTTATGTCCAAACGCCCACTTAACTTTGTTGACTCCGGGAATTTTGGAACAAGAACATGCTCAAAATATGCCTAAAGCTTTTAGTTTTGATCATTTGACGTTGAGCCTTCGAACGTGGAGAATGTATGACACCGAGTCAGAGTTTGGTGAACCAATTGGTCGCTATTCGATCTTTTTTCAGTAAAAAAATTGATCGTTTCCCTTCTTTTTTCATTCGGAATGCTTGGTCTCGCACCCTGATTTCAAGGGAACTGTCACGATCCAAATTCACTCTGTTGGGTGTCGTGATGGCACCTAATCTTAGAGAATAGGTCAACCTTACATTAACTGAAATAGCAACAGTATTTAACCAACATCTGAGGATTTCAAAATAGAAAACTCTTTACAAATTTACAAATCCCAAAACCGGTAGTACAAATCATAAGCTCGACTGAGTTACTAGGAGGTCTACAAATACAATTATTTTGAAATAAGGACAAAAAGTATAAACAGAACATCATAAGGTGACTCCGAAGCCTGCGAACGCAGCAACAAGTTTACCTTGAGTCTCCACAGCAAAATCCTCACAGCTAACAAGCGATCAACTGACTCCGATATACCTGGATTTGCACAAAAATGTGCATAAGTGTAGTATGAGTACACCACAGTAGTACCCAACAAATATCAAGACTAACCTCCGTGAAGTAGTGACGAGGAACAATCAAGACACCTACTGGACTAAATAACCTGCGAGAGTATAAGTGTAGAACAAATAGAATACAATATCTCTATAAAGCTATGCATAATGACAACGATAATATGGTACTTGCAATAAGAAATAGAAACAACAATAAGCGGAGGAACACAACAAGTAATAATACGGTAGAGTAAGCTGAACACAACCTAGATTCGGTGAACATAATTAAAAGAAGGGCAGGTAGCAACTAGATGAAAATAATCACTTTCACATCAGGTTTTATCCAATAACCTCCACGAGGTACCAAACCTCAAAATATTCATAAATCACAACTTCCAAACCTTTAGCACACATGGAACCTTGTGCCCATATTTTTCCATCTCACTTCGCACGGCAGAATCCACGTGCTACTCGGTACATAATATCCGTTTCAAATGCTAATTAGGATGTTCAAGTGATTTTATTTATATATCGTAAAGTAAAATTACAGTTTATAGACCAAATAGGAAATCAATGAGAAAGATGAGTTTATTTTAGAATTCATTCGGGTAGAGAAAATAATATTTTCAAATAACATACAACATCGAATAAGCTATTGAATCTAATATAGAACTTTATTAAATTAAAACATAATAACAATTCTTTTTTAAGTAAAACAAAAACATCAGTCAAGGTTAGGAGATTAAATTGGGATATCAATGAAGTAAAATATGACAGCTATTTGTAATGATCCGATCGGTCATTTTAAGAATTTAAGCTCCATTCGGTGGTATGAGGTCTTGAACAGCTTCACATTATGTATATCAACCTGCGTGCATGGTTGGATTCAGTTACCGGATGATTCGGAGTCGAATTGGAAGAAGGATTTTTGTTTTGAAAGCTTAAGCGGTGGAATTTGGCCGGAATTTGACTTTTTATGTAAACGGCTCCGGAATAAGTTTTGGATAATGTCAACAGCTTCGTATGGTGATTTTGAGTTTAGGCGAGCGTTCAGATTTGGACTTGGAGGTCCGTGGAGTAATTTGAGGCAATTCGGTGAAAGTTGGAACATATGAAGTTTGAAAATTTGAGTGGTTTGACCACAGTTGACTTTTTGGGATAACAGGGTCGGAATGCGATTCTGAGAGTTGGAGTAGCTCCGTTATGTGGATTAGGATTTGTCTGCAAAATGTGGCGCCATTCGGTTGAATTTATAGGTTTCGGCACGAGTTTAGAAGTTTATAGAATTGGAAGTTCATAAGCCCGATTCATGGTGCGATTCATAGCTTCTTCGTGTTTTGATGTGATTTGAGACCTCGAGCGGTGTTAGAGTATGGAACTTGTTGGTATGCTTGGACGGGGTCCCGAGGGCCTCGGGTGTATTTCAGACGAGTCGTAGATGAATTCCATGGTGTTGGGAAGGCTGAGTTCTGGTGTAATCGCACATGCGGACCTTGGGCGCAGGTGTGATGAAGGAAGCGCAGGTGCGAGAAAGGCTGGCCTGGGCAGTCTCCGCACATGCGGAGAGTTGGAAACACGTGCGGTTCTTGAGACGCAGATGAGGTTGTGGCCCTTAAGTGAAAAGTCGCAGGTGCGGTTAGGTGGACCGCAGAAGCGGTTGCGCAGATGCGCCTTTTTTAGGCAGGTGCGAAAGTCCTGGTAGATTCATTTAAGCGAGGGTTGGCCATTTTTCTTCACATTTTGAGTTTTGGACTTCGGATTTGGGAGCGATTTTTGGGAGTTTTCAAGCAACCCATTTGGGTAAGTGTTCTTCACCAAGTATTTAATGTATTCCATAATTTTACCTTCATTTCTATCATTGAATTTGTGTTTTGGGTTGAAGAAAATGTTGGTTTTTGAAGAAAAATTTCTAAATAAAAATTAATGATTTGAGATATGAAATAGTATCAGAATTTGATAATTTTTGTATGGTTGAACTCATATTGGAATGGGTATTCCGATTTTGTAAAATTTGTCGGGTTTCGAGATGCGGGCCTGGGGGTCGACTTTTGGACCGATTTTTAGAATTTGATAAAGATTGAAGCTTTATTATCCGGATTAGTTCCTTATAAGTTTTATGTGTGTTTTAAAGTTGTTTTAGTTGGTTTTGAGTTGTCCGGAGACCTTTTCACCCGAGTCCATTTTAGAGTACCACGTTGTCGTCTTTGAGGTAAGTATCTTGCCTAACATTATGTGGGGGAATTACCCCTTAGGATTTGAGTCTTGTATGTTGATTATAGTCTGTGTACGTGAGGAGACGAGTGTGTGCTCGGACTTATTTGTAGAAGGTTGTCCTTTTAGGGTTCTTAGATCCTTATATTCACCTTGTATGAAGTTGTACTTGATACGCTTAAGTTCTTATTTGCTAGTTTCACCTCTACATGCCTTGATTACAGATAATTGCTTTAGGATTCACCCTTACCGCCTACTTGACCCTGATTCTGACTTAACCAAAGGTTTTACCTCTTCTATCGTCATGCTATATTTTCATAAACTCCCTATAATTAATTTAATTGTTGAAAATTTCTCATAATTGCTCAACCTCATAAGAGGTTTAGATAACTTATATCTTAGTTGACTTGTCCTTGTTTGTTGTCTTTGTTTGTTGCACTGCATATTTAAATTGGGACTATGGATGTATTTCGGGAGATCCCCCTGTACTGCATATTTAAATTGGGACTACGGACGTATTCCGGGAGATCCCCATGTACTGCATATTTAAATTGGGACTACAGACGTATTCCGGGAGATCCCCATGTACTGCATATTTAAATTGGGACTACGGGCGTATTTCAGAAGATCCCCCTGTACTGCATATTTACTTTGGGATTACAGACGTATTCCAGGAGATCCCCTAGCACTGTATATTGTTTTGGGACTATAGACGTATTTCGGGAGATCCTCCGTATTGTGTGATAAATTCGGAATTAGGGGACGGGATCCCGATAGATTTTATCAAAGAAACTATGTTTGAAAGGCAATTATTTAGAAAGTCCAATTGAAAAGCATTTATCTTGAATAAAACTATTTTGAAGGACATTCCTTTGGAAAAGTATATTCGAAAAATATTTATCTTGAATAAAACTATGTTTGAAGGACATTCCTTTGGAAAAGTATATTTGAAAAACGTTTATGTTGAAGAAAACTATGTATGAATGACATCTTCTTTGGAAAAGTGTATTTGAAAAGCATTTATCTTGAAGAAAACTATGTTTGAGAGACATCTCTTGGGAAAATATATTTCAAAAGAATTTTCCATTAAAAAGGATATCACCTGAAAGCTTTCAACATAAAAACTTGTGGGTAAAAGTTTACACTCGAAGATTTTGAC
The DNA here is from genome assembly GCA_005239525.1 of Nicotiana knightiana. Classification (NCBI taxonomy): domain Eukaryota; kingdom Viridiplantae; phylum Streptophyta; class Magnoliopsida; order Solanales; family Solanaceae; genus Nicotiana; species Nicotiana knightiana. The sequence continues at coordinate 75,015 of ML391503.1, forward strand.
CATTTTATTGGGACTTGTGGCTAAGGCCTGATGTGGAGACTAATGCAGTTCTGAGTTACTAATTGCCCTTATTGTGTTGTGATTTTCGGACTTGGTTGTGTTCCCGTCCATCCTTCAGTGTATTATTTTGGTGATCTGTTACTGTTTACTGTTTTACTTCCTTATTGTAGTCGTTTTGTTGCTAGTCATATTGTGTAGATAATAGATAGAGGTTATGTTTCCATTATCTCCTGTACTTGTGCTTGTTCAATTTATTAGACCAGTGGGTGTCTTGACTAGTCCTCGTCACTGCTTCATCGAGGTTAGTCTTGATACTTACTGGGCACCGTTGTGGTGTGCTCACACTACACTTTTACATATTTTTGTGTGCAGATTCAAGTATTGACTGTTAGAAGCTGTGCGGATTCTTGCTGAGGAGACTCAAAGAGACCTCTCGTCGCGTTCGCAGACTTCAGAGTCACCTTCCTGTTCTGTATTTACACTGTTTTTACTTACTCCAAAACAGTTGTATTTAGAAGTTGTAGCAAACTCTGTAGAGCTTATGACTTGTACTACCGTATTTTTAGGAATATGCTCGTTGTATAAAGAATTCTTTATTTCAGAAAAATATTAGATTTTATTTATTATTTTTGCTATTCCATGAATATTAGGCTTACCTAGTCCTTAAGACTAGGTGCCATCACGAAACCTAACGGAGGAAAATTTGGGTCGTGACAAGTTGGTATTAGAGCCCTGGGTTCATAGGTGCTACGAGTTATAAGCGAGTTTAGTGGAGTCTTGCGGATCGGTACAGAGACGTCTGTACTTATCTTTGAGAGGCTACCAAACTATTAGGACAATTCCATTTCCTTCATTCTTACCGTGCGAGTTTATTGATCTTGAAGTTTGAAATTTATCATTCCATTCTCTCACAGATGGTGAGGACACGAGTCGCGGTTCCTAATGATGTTAACCCCTAGACAGATGTCGCTAGGGGCAGAGGAAGAGGTCGACGAAGAGCACGTGCCGCAGTTAGGACACCTACTAGAGCAGCCATTGGGGAGCCACCAGCAGTTCTAGTTGTGGGGGAAGGCACATGAGGCGCCTGTTGTTACCCCCGGAATTCAGGAGACTTTAGCACAACTCCTGAGCATGTTTTGCACATTGGCTCAAGCGGGGTTATTTCAGGTTGCACCAGCTACTTCACCGACCGGGGGAGGAGCCCAGACTCCCACAATCCACACTCCAGAGCAGCGAGTTCATGTTGGTCAGGTTCCAGGTGTCATGGTGAAACAACCTGTGGTTCCAGTTCAGCTCATGGTCACATCAACAACATCTGAGGGAGAGCAACTTAGATTTGCAAGGTTCAGGAGATATAACCCTCCTACATTCAGCGGATTGGCTTCAGAGAGTGCAAAGGGTTTCCTGGAGGAGAGTCATAACATCCTCCGCACTTTGGATATTGTTGAGACGACTGGGGTTGCTTTTACTACGTTCCAGCTTCAGGGAGCGGCTTATCAGTGGTGGCAGGCATGTGAGTTGGGTAGCCCGGCCGAGTCAGCTTCACTTACGTGGAGTCAATTTTAAGAGATGTTCTTGAGAGAGTTTGTACCCCAGTCCCTTCGAGATGCATGGCGCGCGGAGTTTGAGCAGTTGCGCCAGGGCACTATGTCAGTATTAGAGTATGCCATCAGATTCAGTGATTTGGCCAAGCATGCACCTGCCTTAGTCGCTACATTTGGAGGGCGAGTTTGTAGATTCATTGAAGGGCTCATACATGATATTTAGTTCAGCATGGCTCGAGAGTTGGAGTCGTATGTTTCATTTCAATAGGTGGTAGGGATCGCTCGCCGGTTAGAGGGCATGAGGGATTGGGAGCGAGAGGACAAAAGAGATTAGGAGAGAGAGTCCAGGGAGGCGAGGAGGCCTCATAGACCGGAGAGATCTGTTGGTCTTTATTTTGGAGGCAGGGTGCGTCACAGTAGAGGTTTTGTGGTTCAGCCAGTTCAGTTTGCATTACCGGCTTCACATGGGGTTTCAGGTACGCATGGGTCTCGGAGTACTCGTGTTGAACAGTTTCCACTACCACGCCAGTAGAGAGATTGTTTTGAGTGTGGAGATACCAGTCACAGGGTGAGAGATTGTTCTAGGATTCAGGAAGGTGTGTCACAGCAGGGCATTCAGGTGAGTAGAGGGCGCCCAAGAGGGGGAGGCCCATCACGTTGATGTGTTCCGTATAGTAGGCTGGAGGCCGTTGTGCCAGATGTTATCGTACATGTATGTTTGATTTGTTTCAAAGGGGCACCATTCGTATTTCATTATGATTCTGCTGGTCGGGACGAGTTCCCTTATTTGTCGCTTTATTCACGAGTGAGTTTCATGCTTTGCACTCTATTTTTGTGTTTGCTCATGTTGGGATATTCTGTGAGTGGTAGCCCGTGTCTATCATTAGTTTCTATTCATTATTGAGAGATATGAGACTAATAGTAAATTCCTATTGTCCAATATGGTAGGCTTGATGTGATTCCAGAGTATAGTGGTTAAGAGCTGTGATTCTTATGCTCCATCGGTGTGGGAGCCAACACATGTTGTAATTTTGTTGAAGGAAGTGATCTAGTGAAAAGTTTTAGTTGGTGGGATATATATATCCTATTTGTGATTTAGAGTTGAGGGCGATACCCTCGTGATCCCTTGTGATTCGATATGTTTGAACCGGGCTGAGTATCGCGATGGAAATTATATCAGGATGGGATCCTTGTGATTTGTTCATGTGCTTTAGATTCCTTCCTTGTTATATTGTTTTGTGGGTTAGAATTGATAGAAGTTGTGCCTCTCGGGCTTGTTTGATAATTTCCTTATGTGTTCCTCTTTTCATATTTAGTCATCTTTGTTTTAGCTTGCGGGTTGTGTGCCCGGTGGTGTTAGTTGTGGCTTGGTGATTCAGGTGTCAGAGTATGAGGTCTTCGTGCTTCTTGCATTATTATCAGTGTGATGGAGGTTTGAAATAGCGTTCTATCGGATATGAGGCTAATTGCCGATGCTGGATTGATTTCGGGCAGCTATTGTGATCAGAAGTGTTATTAAGGGCCTATGTGTGGTGTGTTAGGTTGTGTGGTCGCACCTTGTGGGTGTAGGCATGAGTTGATGTAGCTGGTTGAGACTGACACTGGATATGGATTTAGAATCGGGTCTTTTGCAAATGAAGAGAAGGTGAGAATTTGGGGTCTGAGGCTTATCGGTGTTCGTAGAAAGGATAAATCGCAATTGATATGGTGTTGTTAGACTTATGTTGATTGGGTGACGTGGGATCACCCGCGGGTGTATTTTGGAAGTGTGCATTCAGTGAATTGAAGATTTCGAGGCGAATCTTGTCACGTTCGAGGATGAACGTTTGTTTTAAGAGGGGGAGAATGTAACGGCTCGACCGACCGTTTTAAAACTTTAAGCTCCATTCGGTGGTATAAGGTCTTGAACAACTTCACATTGTGTATATCGACCTGTGTGCATGGTTGGATTCTGTTACCGGATGATTCGAAGTCGAATTGGAAGAAGGATTTTTGTTTTGGAAGCTTAAGCGGTGGAATTTGGCCGGAATTTAACTTTTTATGTAAACGACTCCAGAATAAGTTTTGGATAATGTCAACAGCTACGTATGGTGATTTTGAGCTTAGGCGTGCGTCCGGATTTGGACTTGGAGGTCTGTGGAGTAATTTGAGGCAATTCGGTGAAAGTTGGAACATTTGAAGTTTAAATATTTGAATGGTTTGACTACAATTGACTTTATGGGATAACGGGGTCGGAATGCGATTCCGAGAGTTGGAGTAACTCCATTATGTGAACTTGTCTGCAAAATTTGGCGTCATTCGGGTTGAATTGATAGGTTTCAGCACGAGTTTAGAAGTTTAAAGAATTGGAAGTTCATAAGCTCGATTCATTGTGCGATTCATACCTTCGTCGTGTTTTGATATGATCTGAGACCTCGAGCGGGTCCGTGTTAGAGTATAGAACTTGTTGGTATGCTTGGACGGGGTCCCGAGGGCCCGAGTGTATTTCGGACGTGTCGTAGATGAATTCCATGGTGTTAGGAAGGCTGAGTTCTGGTGCAATCACACATGCGGACATTGGGTGTAGGTGCGATGAAGGAAGCGCAGGTGCGAGGAAGGCTGGCCTGGGCAGTCTCCGCACATGCAGAGAGTTGGCAGAACGTGCGAACCGTAGGTGCGGTTCTTGAGAAGAAGATGCGGTTGTGGCCCTTAAGTGAAAAGGCACAGGTGCGGTTAGGTGGACCGCAGAAGCGGTTGCGCAGATGCGCCTTTTTGACCGCAAGTGCGGAAGTCCTGGCAGATTCATTTAAGCGAGGGTTGGCCATTTTTCTTCACATTTTGAGTTTTGGACTTCGGATTTGGGAGCGATTTTTGGGGGTTTTCAAGAAACCCGTTTCGGTAAGTGTTCTTCACCAAGTATTTAATGTATTCCATAATTTTACCTTCATTTCTATCATTAAATTTGTGTTTTGGGATGAAGAAAATGTTGGTTTTTGAAGAAAAATTTCTAAAATGAAAAATCATGATTTGAGGGACGAAATAGTATCCGAATTTGATAATTTTTGTATGGTTGAACTCATATTGGAATGGGTATTCTGATTTTGTAAAATTTGTCGGGTTCCGAGGTGCGCGCCCGGGGGTCGACTTTTGGACCGATTTTTAGAATTTGATAAAGATTGAAGCTTTATTATCCGGAATACTTCCTTATAAGTTTTATGTGTGTTTTGAAGTTGTTCTAGTTGGTTTTGAGCCGTTCGGAGGCCTTTTCACACGAGAAGTCCATTTTAGAGTATCGGGTTGTCGTCTTTGAAGTAAGTATCTTGCCTAACCTTGTGTGAGGGAATTAACCCTTAGGATTTGAGTCTTGTATGTTGATTGTAGTCCGTGTACGCGAGGTGACGAATGTGTGCTCGGACTTATTTGTAGAAGGTTGTTCTTTTAGGGTTCTTAGGTCCTTATATTCACCTTGTATGAAGTTGTTCTTGATACGCTTGAGTTCCTATTTGCTAGTTTCACCTTTACATGCCTTGATTAGAGATAATTGCTTTAGGATTCACCCTTACCGCTTACTTGACCCTGATTTTGACTTAACCAAAGGTTTTACCTCTTCTATTGTCATGCTATATTTTCATAAACTGCCTATAATTAATTGAATTGTTAAATTTTTTTTATAATTTCTCAACCTCATAAGAGGTTTAGATAACTTATATCTTAGTCGACTTGTCCTTACTTGGAATTATTTGACTGTGTGTTTGCTTCTTATTGTTGACTTGATTTTTTTGTGGATTTGTTGCTTTGTCTTGTTTTTCCTTGGTCAGCTGTTCTCTTTACACTTAGCATTCTTTACCATGATTATTCCTTGTGAACGATGTTCTACTGTTTCTTTGTGAATTGAAGTTCTTGTATTGATTTATTCGCGGTACCTTGTATTATTGTCATGGTTGCTTTGTATTTGATGTGGTGATGCACGAGTTTTCTGCCGTGCTATAATTGTTGTCTTTATTTGTTGCACTGCATATTTAAATTGGGACTATGGACGTATTCCGGGAGACCCCCCTGTACTGCATATTTAAATTGGGACTAGGACCTATTCTGGGAGATCCCCCTGTACTGCATATTTAAATTGGGACTACAGACGTATTTCGGGAGATCCCTTTGTATTGCATATTTAAATTGGGACTATAGACGTATTCCGGGAGATCCCCATGTACTGCATATTTAAATTGTGACTATGGACGTATTCCGGGAGATCCCTCTGTACCGCATATTTACTTTGGGACTACGGGCGTATTTCGGGAGATCCCCCTGCACTGCATATTATTTTGGGACTACGGACGTATTTCGGGAGATCCTCTGTATTGTGTGATAAATTCAGAACTACGGGACGGGATCCCGGTAGATTTTATCAAAGAAACTATGTTTGAAAGACAATTATTTGGAAAGTCCAATTGAAAAGCATTTATCTTGAATAAAACTATGTTGAAGGACATTCCTTTGGAAAAGTATATTGGAAAAATATTTTCTTGAGTAAAACTATGTTTGAAGGACATTTCTTTGGAAAAGTATATTTGAAAAGTGTTTATGTTGAAGAAAACTATGTTTGAAGGACATCTTCTTTGGAAAAGGATATTTGAAAAGCATTTATCTTGAAGGAAACTATGTTTGAGAGACATCTCTTGGGAAAATATATTTCAAAAACATTTTCTATTAAAAAGGATATTACCTTAAAGATTTCAACATAAAAACTTGCGGGTGAAAGTTTACACTCGAAGATTTTGACCATTTTATTGGGACTTGTGACTAAGGCCTGATGTGGAGACTAATACAGTGCTGACTTACTACTTTCTCTTATTGTGCTGTGATTTCCGGACTTGGGTTGTGTTCCGTCCATCCTTCGGTGGGTGATCCATTACTGTTTACTGTTTTACTTCCTTATTATAGTCGTTCTGTTGCTAGTCATATTATGTAGATAATAGATAGAGGTTATGTTTCTGTTATCTCCTGTACTTGTGCTTGTTTAGTTTATTAGAACAGTGTGTGTCTTGACTAGTCCTCGTCACTGCTTCATCGAGGTTAGTCTCGATACTTACTGGGCACCGCTGTAATGTGCTCACACTACACTTCTGCACATTGTTTTGTGCAGATCCAGGTATTGACTGTTAGTAGTTGTGCGGATTCTTGCTGAGGAGACTCAAGGTACACCTGTCGTCACGTTCGCAGGCTTCAGAGTCACCTTCCTATTCTGTATTTACACTGTTTTTACTTACTTCCAAATAGTTGTATTTAGAAGTAGTAGCAAACTCTATAGAGCTTATGACTTGTACTACCGGGTTTTTGGGAATATGCTCGTTGTATAAAGAATTCTTTATTTCATAAAAATATTAGATTTTATTTATTATTGTTGCTATTCCATGAATATTAGGCTTACTTATTCCGTAAGACTAGGTGCCATCACGATACCCAACAGAGGGACATTTGGGTCATGACACTATTAGAAATGGTAAGTTGTCACGCCCCAAAATCAAGGGACGAGACCGGCGCCTAACCGGATGAACCCGGTCAAGCGAACCTGATTTGCCTTTCCTATCCCACGCATTACCCCGTGATTTCAATATACATTATTCATGTGAAATAGCCATTTATAACTTAAGCATAAACTTACGACTTGAATCCATTTCTACTTTTTTTACATTCCCAACATATGATGCCAAATACTTACAAAATACATACAAAATTTACCAACGTGGATCACGATTCCGAACCGTACGCTTACTACCCCAAAGTACACAGGTACATTACCCACATTGTGTCTACGGAGCCTCTATGATTACAAAAGATTTAAATAATACTTACCGGCAACAAGGCCCCAACTATACTTTACACTACACAATAAACCCAAAATAAGGTGACATGAGCCACACGTGGCCCCGGGAGGAAGTGGGGCTCACCAGAACAGATGACGAAAGGAGAGTAGGCACTACTGACGGTGGGCTGAATTACCTGTTGTAGAACCACCTACATTCATATAAGAAAATGTAGCGCCCCCGGCAAATGGGACGTTAGTACTATGGAATAATACTAGTATGTATGAACAAAATTTATCCCAAGTACAATCAAACAACACAAAATTAAGAGACAGTAATAGAACCAATCAATCAATGCACGTGGAAAGAAACAACCAAAATCAACAAGTTTCACAATCTCTCATTTTCCCCCTTTTAACATCACCATATTCAAGAGTTCCATAGATTTTCATTTCAGTAGTGATAATGATCACATTCCATTCTTATTACCTCGGCCACCCTTATTACATCGGCCACCCTTATCACCACAACCCATCAACCTTATTACTTCGTGTTGGCGCGCAACTCGTCCCCACCTGACAATTTAAATTCACAACAACAACCACAAGCAATTACACACAAGAATCATCATTTCAAGGAACACAAGTTTATATCAACAATTTATTTATTTGGGCCCAAGGCACCATAATTCTCACCAAGCAGTAATTCATGTACACGGTATTTTCATAATCATTCAACTCATTTACATCATTTCAAAATACCCCTTTTCATTACTTTCCACGCACGACTTTTAGCCATTATATACGTTCCCACACTTAGGCACATCAACAATCTTTCACTCCAAAGAGTTATATGGCTATAATATGCAGTCACCAAAAGATGGAAGAAGCAGAACTAATATGGACAACAGTAGCACAACCAAAACATAGATCCATGGGTTGGCTAGCTACACTTGGGAATTTGTTAACAAAAGATAGGATGATTGGTATGCAAATACAGTTGGACAATATAAAATGCATGCTATGTGATGAGGATGTGTTGGAAACTCAGGATCATCTGTTTGCTACGTGTGGATGGATGAAGGCTGTGAAGCAAGAGTTGAAAGCATGGATAGGGCAGGATATACAATATACAAGAGTGAAACAATTGATGCTGAAGATAAAGAGAAAACATTGGAAACAATTCAAGAAAGAGGTCGTTGTTGCAGTATTCTTAGGAATGATATACTACACATGGAAAGCAAGGAATATGAAGATTTTTCGAGGAAGAAATATGAACATAGAGGAGACAGTTAAACAGATAAAAAGAGAAGTGTTAGAAAGAGTAGACATACTGAAACAGTCGAAGAAAGCACTGAAGAGTAGGAGATACATTACAGAAATTACATGTAATTAGAAGGCTTTTTCTGTTTGTAGGAGGCTTAATTCCTGAGATCAGGATTTAGGTGCTCTATATGATGTACTTATTGAGTTTTGATGATTAATGGTAATTCGCATTGTTACCAAAAAAAAAAATAATCTTTCACTCATTAACACATACTTTCATATCGATACCCTCGAGCATTTACGAGCTTTGCACATAATACGATAGGCACATCAAAACACTTTTCGCAACCTCATCTAGCACGGTAGTATGACAATCAACTAGGACAATCAGAGAATAGAATATTACGTCTCAATACATTTGAACAATCAATTCAGATACTTCAAACAAGGCACACATGCCGTATGCTCGGACCCAACAAGAGGATTCTACAAAGGTTAAAGTTAGCCATACATACCTCGAATCAGGATTTTTCCTTAATTTCTATCTCAAATCACAGGACCTTCTAGAACCTTCAATCTAATTCACAATGCGGCACATTTAAACTTAGAATTAGGAATCATGAACATGTCTTGAACTTATTTGAGCTTTCTATCAAACACTAGGTGTTCCTTTAGATTAAATAACCCCTTTTTGGTGAAAGGTTACTCCAACCTATTTTCCTTTACTAGATTATGATAAATTGGGTACATGCATCCAAGATTCATAACCTCATTTTTATGAACTATCCTACCCATGTTTCATTTTAACAAAAATCTGGAAATTAAGGTTAATGAGGTAGAAGCTTACCTCTTAGAGTGAAGAAATTTGTATCCTACTTGATTAGTTCCAAGCTTGAGTGATGAAGGAAGACCAATTTGATGANACTAGGTGTTCCTTTAGATTAAATAACCCCTTTTTGGTGAAAGGTTACTCCAACCTATTTTCCTTTACTAGATTATGATAAATTGGGTACATGCATCCAAGATTCATAACCTCATTTTTATGAACTATCCTACCCATGTTTCATTTTAACAAAAATCTGGAAATTAAGGTTAATGAGGTAGAAGCTTACCTCTTAGAGTGAAGAAATTTGTATCCTACTTGATTAGTTCCAAGCTTGAGTGATGAAGGAGGACCAATTTGATGATGTTTGGACTTTCTCTCTCTAGAACCCACTCTTTCCTCTCTCTAATATATCAGAAAATAAGCTTAAAATGATGAGGAATGGGTTTTATATGGGTCTGGGGTTGGTTTATAAAGATACAAAAATGGATAATCCAATATNTGGCTTTATCTACCCAAAGCCTGGTCTAGCCTGGCTTTACCCGGGCGTTATCTACCTAAAGCCTGGTCTGGCCTGGCTTTATCCAGGCTTTATCTACCTAAAGCCTGGTCTGGCCTGGCTTTATCCAGGCTTTATCTACCTAAAGCCTGGTCTAGCTGCGATGAAAATTTTTTAACTCCTTAGTGCATCGTTCAATCCCAAAACTCCGGAAGTACAATTCATTACCTACCTTCACACCACAAAACCTTAAATTACTTACCGAAGTTCCCGGGGCCTTAAATAAGTAACGAAATGTACGGCGAGTTTTAACTTAAAAATCACACGAGGTAGCATGATATTAATTCTTTTATTAGAAATCACTATATTACTATCAACTCAGCAGGATATGAGGTAAGGTATCAACGTAGTAAATTCATCTTGAAAATCAATTCACCAGAATAATAGTATTAGGAAAAGAACTAAGGAATGACGGGAAGGCAATAAGTCAATGACAATTATTCAATCCTCGGAAAATAGTGAAAAATCGGAAATACAAATTCTCGAAGTCTCGTACGAAAGAACCGAAGCCAATGCAATAAAACAGGGAATACAAAACACAAAATATGTTGCGGCGCGCAATCCGATCCCACTATATAATACCAATATCATAATTTACCCTTATTTTCATCATATCAATTCACCATTATTTCACCTGTTGCAACGTCCAACTCAATCCCACCATACAACACCAATATCATAACAATAAATAAAATATGTTGCGGTGCACAAGCGGATCCCACCATATAATATCAATATCATAATTCACCCTTATTTCACATGTTGCAGTGTGCAACCCGATCCTACCATACAATAACAATATCACAGTATAAATATCCTCCCTTATTTCACCACCTCCCTTATTTCACCTGTTACGGCGTGCAATCCGATCCCCCGTAAAATAATTTAAATCAACATCAACAATTCAATAATACAAGAATATAACAAGTAAATCAACTCAGAAATTTCAGAACTCAAAGAAGTGGAAGAAACGAACTTACAAGGAAAGACACAACAGAAAATAACGATACCACCTAGCAATAGCTCAACAAGAAAGAGATACTGTGTAGAAATAACCTCCACATAAGTGCAATTCAACAACAAGGGAGATATCACGAGTCGATAATTCCAAATAAGGATAAGGCAGCTATGATAAAGGATAACTAACTTCATTTAGGATTTAGCGCTCACGAAAGAGGCACAACAATTACAATTAAGGATAAGCAACGAAAAGGATAATCATGGCCTCAATTAAGGATAAACAATTACAGAAGAAATAATAAAAATTTTAAATAAAGATAAGCAGTTAGGAAAGGATAGCATGGCATTCGAAAAGGCAACAACTTCAGTTAAGGCACACAAGAGTTAAATAGGCAATAAGAGGGGAACATGAAACAATTTATTCCAATTAAAACACGTAGAAATGAAACTAGTAAATGGAAAAACTTAACACAATAAAACAACTTCATTTTTAATGAACATAAGAATCTACGAGCCATAAAAGGTCAATTTTCCACAAATAAGCCCGTGCACGTACTCTTCACCTCGCGCACACGGACTTTACATGATACAATTATCATAAAAGACTCAAATCATAAGGGGTACTCCCCCCCCCCCCCCCCCCCCACAAGGTTAGGAAAGATACTTACCTCAAGCAGACATACTGATACTCTAAAATGAACTTCTCGAGTGAATTAACCTCCGGACGACTCAAGTCTAGCCGTAAACAATTTTAAAGCATAAATAAAACTCATAAGAAACTATTCCGGATAATAAAGCTTCAATCTTTATTAAAAACTAAAAATCAACCCAAATGTCGACCCTCGGGCCCGCATCATGGAACCCAACAAATTTCAGAAAACACGAACACCCATTCCGATACAAGTTCAACCATACCAAAATTATAAAATTTCTATACCAATTCACCCCTCAAATCATTATTTTACATTTTGAAAATTTTCTTCAAAATCCCTATTTTTCCTCAACTCAACACACTAGTTTAATGATAAAAATAAAGATAGAATCATGGAATATAATAAATTCTAGGTGAAGAAAACTTGCCCAATTGATTTGCTTGAAAAACCCACAATGAATCGCTCAAAATCGAGCTCAAGAACTCCAAAAACGTTTAAAATGGCTAACCCTCGGAATAGAGTACTTTTATATTCTGCCTAGTGATTAATGCACCGCGATTGCGGAATTTTAGTTGTGATTGCAAAGAGGAAATGACCACTGCCCAAATTAATGCTACACGATCGCTACAGAAGGGTGCGATCACGAAGAGGAAAAGCTTATGACGCCCAAGGACTGCACTACGCGACCGCAAAAGGGGGATTGCGATCGTGAAAGGGGACCAGTTGGGGGCTGTGCTACGCGAACGCGTACAGCTAGACGCGAATGCATCGAAAGGAGAAGCACAACTACGCGATCGCGGACGGAGGTATGCGAACTCGAAAAACAAATGTTCCTTCCTCCAAAATTACACGATGCAAACGCGATGAAGGAAACCAAATGACAGAATCATCAGTTCTAAAACTTGAACAAATGGCCCGTAGCCCATCCTAAACACACCCGAGGCCCCCAGGACCCCGTCTAAACACACCAAAAAGTTCTATAACCTAACACAGATTCACTTGAGGTCTCAAATAACATCAAAAAATGTCAAAAGTACGAGTCACACCATGAATCGAACTCATGAACTTTCAAATCTTTCAACTTCTAAAACTCGCGCTGAAACCTATCAAACCAATCCGGAATGATGTCATATTTTGCAGGAAAGTCCCAAATGACATAATGAAGTTGTTCCAACTCTCGGAATCACATTCCTAACCCGATAAAACCGAAGTCAACTCTTGGTCAAACCTCCCAACCTTCCAAACTTCAACTTTCGCCGAAATGCTTCAAATTTTCATACAGACCTCCAAATCCAAATCCGGACACATGCCTAAGTACAAAATCACTATACGAAGCAGCTCAAGACCTTATGCCGCCGAATGGAACTTTAATTCTCAAAACGACTGGCCGGATTGTTTCAGGAACAACCTTCACACTCTGACTCTCCCATTAAACAACAGTTTCCCACCTTTAATTGCAATCTTTTTTATTATTTAAGTTATGACTTTGAAATTTACTAATTCGACTAATTCAACTTTGTAGTAGGAGGCTCGATTATAAGAGTAAATCACTTTATATAGAAATGCTCTTCATATTTAAGGAAAATCCATCTATAATTAAACATAGAAGAAAAAGAAATCTCATTAAGCTAAATATCAAAACTACAAAAAAAGCAAGTGGCATTGTTATTAGAATTATGATGAGAAAAGTTGTATATATACACATAACTAAAATCATGATAAATAAATAATTATAAAGGAAGAATACTAAAAAAAATATACAAGCGATAGCGTAAAATGTATATACTAATTAAATTTCTCATTTAGGAATTTGGTTAATAAATAGAACTCATAATTTCATAATGAAAAATGTAAAGATACTATTATGATATTATGTATAAGATAAACATACTATATATATAATACAAATTAATAATTACGAAAATAATTGTATTTTTTTTTATAAAAATAATAAAATGCTTATCTCTTTATACTTTTGATGAATTCAAAAGTATAATTTAGTAAAAAAATATTACATTATTTATATTTTCAGTAAACTACAAAATGAGGAAAATAATAAAATATTACAGTACAAAAGAATGTAGGAAAAGAGGGGGATAAAGATAATTTTATGATATTTATATTTTGAAATGACTAAAAAGTAAATAAATAAATAACACTAAAAAAACTATCAATAAATTTAGATAGTTGAAGAATTTAGTATCAAAATGTTAAGCCAATTTACAAATTAATAAAAAGTCACATTAGTAAATGTATAGTAAAACTACTTACTAATTTGACAATAAGAATAAATAAGGAACAAACAATTTATTTGTTACTATATGATGTGTATTTTTTGAGTTTGTATAGATTTTGTTATATTTCTACACACTATATTAAACAATAAAATATAAGTAATACTTATTAAAATAATATTATATATTAGATCATAATTTTATAAGATTAATATTTTGTCTAATTATTCACGCATCGCGCGGGTTCTAACTGTCACGACCTAATTTCTCCTTTGGGCCGTGATGGCGCCCAACGTTATCGTTAGGCAAGCCGACAATGAGATAACTCTATGATCCATTCTTTTAAAGATTTGGAATAGTTGATTTATAAGTTGTGCATAAATAAGAGGTAAGATTTTAATAAAAATGATAGATCAATTTTATGAGCAAGTGAGACAACTTAAATAACCCAAAAACCGTCAAGTGTCTACTAGCATAAATCACCAAGACCTGGTGTCACAAGTACGTATGAGCTACTAGTAGAATATACAAAAGACTACTACTCTACGGTCTGAAATGGAATAGATAGAAAAATAAGCAAAAGAAAGACTCCGGCTGTTGCAGAACGGGCTCGGATGACAGCTCACCGTGAAGTCTCGTAGTAGTAGTCAAATATGCGCGCCAGACTGATATTCAGATGCACATACCTTAGATCCTGCACATTAGTGCAGAAGTGTAGCGTGAGTACATAAATAACATGTACCCTGTAAGTATCCAGTCTAACCTCGAAGAGTACTAACGAGGGGTCGACTTTGACACTTACTATGGGCTAACAATAAAATGTCAAAGTAATAAGTAAGCATGGATTATATAAATATTGCTGAAACTTAATAAAAGGAATAATAAACAATCCTTTTGCTAATAATAAATCCCAAGTTTATTTCCATCATTTAACTATTTATATCCCAAGTCAATGAAATAATATCAATTATAATTGGTTCCAAAGATTTATTAAGGGCAATTTATGCCGAGGTCGTACTGCCCGATCCAACATAAAAAAATTTAAAATGTGCATTGCTGAGGATCGAATGACACGAACCATAGATGCATTTATCTGCTACCGAGGTGTTAGGCCCGCTCCACAAAAAGAGAAAATACTTTAGAACAGTCAATTCAAGATTTATTAAGAGCAATTATTTAAAGAAACACCAATTCTCAATAACAGTTAAGTGGCCTGTCCAAGAATTTAAGTAAATGAAATTTAACATTCTACCATTCTTTTATCAAGTTCCAACATGATTTAAGCAACTAAGTTAATAAGTAGGGTGCAAACATCGTAAATATAGCATGGTATGAGTCCTAGACAACCCAGACATAAGCATAATTAGTAGCTATATAGGGACTCTTGTCACCTCGTGTGTACGTAGCCCCCACAAATAGAAGCATATAATCAATTCACCTATGGGGTTAATTCCCTCTTACAAGGTTAGAAAAAAGACTTACCTTGTCTTAAAGCTTACTTTCTGGCCTCAAATTCACTCTAAAGCCTCAACTCGGTGCCGAACAATCCAAAACTAGTCAAATGTTATTTAAATTAATCAATACATGTTCAAAAGTTCATATTCCAACTATAAAGTGATTGCCCAACCCCAAATATAGGATTTCTAAAATTCACGCTCGGGCCCATGGCCCGAATTTCGAGAATTTTCGAAGAAAGTTGTTACCCATAACCTCATGAACTCAAATGTATGATTTTCACTAAATTCCATATCAAATTTCGTGGTCAAATCTCATTTTTATAAAAAAAACCTAGGTTTTCGCCTAAACCTATGACTTTCACTAATTTACATGTTATAATTTTCCCATAAACTATGTATTTAACTCACAATAGGTAGAAATTACTTACTCTCATTGGCTAGATCGAAATCCCCCTTTTTAAAGTTTCAAAATAGCCCAAGTGTGTGAAAAATGAGAGGAAAAGGCCTAAGTCCCGTATTAAATCATCGGACCAATGGAACGAAGCACCCTTCTGGGTCAATCTAGTCAAAGGTGCTACAATAGATGAGAAGCCCTCCAAAAACCGGTGATAATAACCTGCTAACCCCAAGAAGCTCCCGATCTCAGTCGCCGTAGTAGGGCGAGGCCAACTCTGAGCTGCCTCAATCTTCTTGGGATCCACCTTAATACCCTCACCCGATACAACATGCCCCAAGAATGCTACAGAATCTAACCAAAACTCACACTTGGAGAACTTAGCATATAGCTTCTGTTCCCACAAGGTCTAAAGCACCCCTCTCAAATGCCTCTCCTGCTCCTCCATGTTGCGCGAATAGATCAAAATGTCATCAATGATGAACGAATCAATATAAGGCCTGAACACCCTATTCATCAAATAAATAAACGCCGATGGGGCATTAGTCAAGCCGAAGGACATTACTAGAAACTCCTAATGGCCATAACTATTCCAGAAAGCAGTCTTCTGAACATCCGAATCCTGAATCTTCAACTGATGGTACCCCAATCTCAAGTCAATCTTAGAGAACACCTTGGCACCTGGTCAAACATATCATCAACCCGCGGCAACGGGTACTTGTTCTTAATGGTAACCTTGTTCAACTAGTGATAATCAATGCACATCCGCATAGTCCCTTCTTTCTTCTACACAAATAACACTGGTGCACCCTGAGGTGATACACTCGGCCTGATGAACTCCTTTGCTAGCAACTCCTCAAGTTGTTCCTTAAAATCCTTTAACTCTTTCGGTACGGTGGGATAGATATAGGCTGGGTACCTGGAGCCAAATCAATGTAGAAATCGATATCACGATCTAGTGGTATGCCTTGAAGATCAGAAGGAAACACATTAGAGAATTCCCGGACTACAGGCACTGAATCAATCAACGGAGACTCCGTGGTAATATCCCGAACATAGGCTAGATAAGCCAATAACCCTTCTCGACCATATGTCGAGCCTTCATAAAAGAGATGATCCGATTAGAGGTGGTGACAGACAAATATTTCACTCCAATCTAGACAACTCGAGCATCGCCAAGGTAATAGTCTTGGCATGGCAATCAAAAATGGCGTGATATGGAGATAACCAGTCCATGCCCAGGATAATCTCAAAATCGATCATATCAAGCAGTAGAAGATATGCTCTAGTCTCATATCCATATAATGTAATAATGCAGGACCACTAGACCCGATCCACAACAATAGAATCACCCACGGGAGTGGACACATAAATAGGAATACCCAATGATTCACGAGGAATATCCAGGAAATGAGAAAACAGAGATGACACATATGAATAGGTGGACCCTGGATCAAATATACCGAAGCATCCTACCACAGACATCATAGAACCTAGATGAAGCGCCGACTGGCTAGCCTCCGCCTGACTGAAGTAGCTGGCTGACCTCCCCCTGTCTGGCCTCCACCTCTAGGACATCCCCTAACCGTCTGCCCTTCACCTCTAGGAGGTCAGATGGCTGGTGCTATAATCATGGGCTGATGGCCCTGCTGTACTGCCTTGCCCTGAAGCCTGGGGTAGAACCTCCGTACATGACTGAGATCTCCACACTCGAAACAACCTCTCGGTATGGTGATCTTCTAACCTGAAGCATGACCCTAATGGCCTGAATACCCACTAGAAGAACCCTGAATAACTGGTGGGCGGTAAGAACTCTCTGACATGGCACTGAAATAGGGTCGCACTGGAGCACCCCAAGGAGGTGACGGTGCTGGATATGTGGGCCTGCTAGGCTGATCCCCTAGTAGGTGAACCTCTAAACTCTCTAGAATAACGGACCCGCTTGTCCCGCTGCATCTGTTCTCTACCTCTTTGACGGTAACCCTCAATCCTCCGAGCTATCTCCAATACTAGCTGATAAGAATTCCCCATATCAACCTCCCGGGCCATAGTGACCTGAATACCCTGAGTGCATCCCTGTAACAAACCTCCGGACTCTCTCCGCGTCAGTAGGAAGTATCATAAGTGCATGGCGAGACAACTCAGAAAATCTCGCCTCATAATCGGTCACTGACATATGACCCTGCTGGAGCTTCTCAAACATAAACTGCAACTCTTCCCTCTGGGAGGGTGGAATATACCTATCCAACAAAAGGCGTGTAAACCGATCCCAAGTTATGGGAGGAGAACCTTCTAGTCTGCCGAGAAGATGAGACTGCCACTACCTACGGGCCCTGCCTTCAGCTGGAAAGTAGTGAAATCCACCCCATGGGACTCTAATATACTCATGTTGTGCAGTCTATCCCTGCACCTATCAAGGAAGTCCTAGGGGTCCTCATGTCGCTCACCTCCCAAGACAGGAGGGTGAAGCCTGGTCCATCTATCCAATAGCTTCTGCGGCTCGCCGATTGCAGCTGGTCTAGGCTTAGGTACAACTGTTGTAACTGGCTGGGCTCTGCCCACGAGTAGTGCACCCGGGGTCTGATATACAACAACTGCATGTCTCGAAGCCTGAGTAGTTGTCACGACCCAGAACCCATTAAAGGCCGTGATGGCACTGGACACCCCTGTCAGGCAACCCAAAAATAAATACTTAATTTGGTTCTTATTTTAATATTTTTGAAATCATGTTTTCCTTCAATTAAATAGTAAAAGTGGGAATATACAGAGTAAATAATGATACATCTAACAATTTCAGTACAGGACAACCCATAATTATCCCAAAACCCGGTGTCACAAGTGCATGAGCATTAACTAGGAATATAAAATAAAAATACAGCAACTGTCCGGAATACAAATTGGACAGGAAAAATGTAAATACTCTGAAGGAGACTCTGCTGGCTGCGTAATTCAAATCCGAAGAATTCACAAATACACTGGCTTTTTGCCAAGTATTATGCACGATTTCATGAGGATATGATTTAGGAAATGCCGAGGCGTATGGCTCGATCCACCATAATAATTAAAATGTTCACTGCCAAAGGTTGAACGCCCGAACCATATGATAAATCAGTTAACTTGCCGAGGCGAACGACCTGCTCCCATGAGAGTGTGGTACATAAATCCTGCCGAGGCAAACGACTCGATCCCATAAGAAGTGAAATACAAAATCCTGCCGAGGCGAACGACATGGTCCCTTTAGAATAAGAAGCTTTGATGGGCTCACGAATAAACGTATGAGTTGAAATTTCTTTAATGAAAACCTTTCAATGAAAAACACACACACACACACACACACAATATATATATATATATATATATATATATATATATATATATATATATATATATATATATATATATATATATATATATATATATATCGGAGACATGCCGTAAGAGGAGGAATAATATCCAATGGTGAATCATGAACCTGTGAAGTCTCTACAATAGCAAGTCTAGTCTCAAATAGAATGTAAAGCAGGATAGTTAATAAGCGAGAGACTACTCAAATAGTACGGCTACAACATGATATGAACCTAAGTCTACCCAGACAATAACATGAATGTAGCTACGTACGGGCTCTCGTTACCTCGTGCATACGTAGACCCCACAACAAGTAGCACACATCAAATATATCACCTAGGGGTAATTTCCCCCTCACAAAATTAGACAGGAGACTTACCTCGTCTCAAAGCTCACTTTCTAGTCCAAAATGTTGCTTTCAATCCTCAACTCGGTGCCAAATGCCCGAAGCTTGTCAAATGATATATAAAAATAATCAATACATGCTCAAGAGTTTACATCCTACCCATTAAGGTGATTTTCTAACCCAATTTGAAGAATTCCTAAAATTCACCCCGGGCCCACGTGCCCAGATTCCGGAAATTTTCGAAGATAAACATTACCCATAACATTATGAACTCAAATATATGATTTGTTCTTAATTCCATAACCAAATTCGTGGTCAAAATCCAAAAATATAATTTCTAGGTTTTCTACCAAAACCCCCACAATTTCTACTAATTTCCATGCTTAAATCCTTATACAAACCATGTATTTAACTTGCAATATGTAGGAACCACTTACCTTGACATAGATGATGGAAATCCCCTTTCCAATATCTCCAAAAATCGCCCATCCAAAAGAAAAATGGAGGAAAATGGCCAAATCTCGTCTTTAAAATGACACTGTCCAGCCCGACTTTCGCACCTGCGGTCCAATAGCCGCTCCTGCGGCTCCGCACCTACAGAAATCCCATCGCAGGTGTGGCTCCAGCTTGGCCTAGTAGTTACCGCATCTGCGCCCCATCTAGCTCATCTACAGTCCTCGTGCGCTTCTCTGATCGCGCACCTGCGCGCCTTTGCCCGCTTCTGCGGCCTAGAACTTTTGGCCAACCTCCGCTTCTGCGGCCTAGGCCTTTTGGCCAACCTCCGCTTCTGCGCTTCCCTTGTCGCTTTTTCGGCATCACACTTGTGAGACTTTTTTCGCAGGTGCGATTGCATCAGATCTCAGGCCTTCAGCAATACAACCAAGCTCCAAATTGATCCGTTAACCATCCGGAATCCACTCGAGGCCCCCGGGACCTCAACAAATTATACCAACACGTACTAAAACACCATACGGACTTAGTCGAGCCTTCAAATTACATCAAAAACCTTTGAAGCCACGAATCGCATCCCAATTCAGGTTTAATGAACTTTAGAACTTCAAACTTCTTCATTCGATGCCGAAACCTATCAAATCATGTCCGATTGACCTCAAATTTTTCACACAAGTCACATTCGACATTACAAACCTACTCTAACTTCCGAAATTGGAATCCGACTCCGATATCAAGAAGTACACTCCCGGTTAAACTTCTTAAAAACCTTTCAAATTTCTAACTTTCGCCAAATGACCCCGAAATAACCTACGGACCTCCAAATCCACTTTCGGACATACACCCAAGTTCAAAATCATCATGCGAACCTATTTGAACCTTCAAATCCTGATTCTGTGGTCGTTTACTAAAAAAACATGCTTTAGTGAATTCCTCCAACTTAAGTTTTCCAAAATTAGAATTCTCTTTCCAAATCAACTTCGAACTTCCCGAAATTCAATTCCGACAATGCGTACAAGTCATAATACCTGAAGTGAAGTTGCTCAAGGCCTCAAACCGCCAAACGACGCGGTAGAGATTAAAATGAATGGTCGGGTCATTACAGTAGTAGGGGTCTGTGCTCCCCCTTCCGCCTGAGATGTGGCTGGGTTCGCTGGAGATAAACCAGCCTGGATCATAATATGCATGAACCGCAACATACGAACCATAACCTCCTGAAAGACCGGTGCTAACATGAAATCTACCCGGACTGGCTCCACTGCAGGCATCTCGCCCTGCCCCTCAATGGTGGGATCCTCTACTGGATCAACTGGTGGTATAGCTGGGGAAAC
Source organism: Nicotiana knightiana (assembly GCA_005239525.1). Taxonomy (NCBI): domain Eukaryota; kingdom Viridiplantae; phylum Streptophyta; class Magnoliopsida; order Solanales; family Solanaceae; genus Nicotiana; species Nicotiana knightiana. The sequence goes on from ML391503.1 coordinate 96,159, forward strand.
TCTAGGGCGTCCTCGTCTCCTACCTCAGGCTGGTGCTCTCCCCCAGCCTCTGCCTCGGCCTCTAGAAACATGGGGATAAGCTCCCCTCGGGTCTGGAACATCCTCCGTGCGCATTCTCACCATCGGTGAGAGAATAAGAGAAAGACACTTAGTATAACATCAATTTCACGATAGGAGATGAAGAAAGGGTAGTTTCCGTAAGACTCTATTAGTCCTGAGTACAGACGTCTCCGAACCGATCCGCAAGACTCTATTAGGCCTGCTCATAACTTGTGAGACCTACGTGAACCTAGAGCTCTGATACCATGTTGTCACGACCCAATTTCTCCTATGGGCCGTGATGGCGCCCAACGTTATCACTAGGCAAGCCGACAATGAACTAACTCTATGATCCCTTCTTTTAAAGATTTGAAATAGTTGATTTTTAAGTTGTGCATACATAAGAAGTAAGATTTTAATAAAAATGATAGATCAATATTTATAAGAAAGTGAGACAAGTTAAATAACCCAAAAATCGTCTAGTGTCTACTAGCATAAATCACTAAGACCTGGTGTCACAAGCGTATGAGCTATTAGTAAAATATACAAAAGAATACTACTCTATTGTCTGAAACAAAATAGACAGAAAAATAAGCAAAGAAAGACTCCGTCTGCTGCAGAACGGGCTCGTAAGGCAGCTCACCGTGAAGTCTTGTAGTAGTAGTCAAGTATGCACGCCAGACTGATATCCAGAAGCACCTGCCTCAGATCCTACACATTAGTGCAGAAGTGTAGCGTGAGTACATAAACAACATGTACCCAGAAAGTATCCAATCTAACCTCGAAGAAGTAGTGAGGAGGGGTCGACTATGACACTTACTATGGGCTAACAATCAAATGTCAAAATAATAACTAAGCATAGATTACAGAAATATTGCTGAAACTCAATAACGGGAGCAATAAACAATCTTTTCACTAATAGTATACCAAGTTTATTTTCTGCATTTAACAATTTATGTCAAGTCAATGAAACAATATCAATTGTAGTTGGTTCCAAAGATTTATTACGCGCAATATATGCCGAGGTCGTACGACCCGATCCAACATAAAAATATTTAAACTTTTCACTCCCGAGGGTCAAACAACACGAACCATAGATGCATCTATCTGCTACCGAGGCATTCATCCCACTCCACGAAAAGAGAAAATTCTTTATAACAGCCAATTCAAGATTTATTAAGAGGAAATTATTTTAAAAAACACCAATTCTCAATAACAGTCAAGTGGTCTGTCCAAGAATTTAAGTAAATGAAATTTAACCTTCTACTATTCCTTTATCAAGTTCCAATATGATTTAAGCAATTGCGTTAACAAGTAGGGTACATACATCGTAAATATAGCATGGTATGGGTCCTAGACTACTCGAACATAAGCATAATTAGTAGCTACATACGCACTCTCGTCACCTCATGCGTATGTATCCCCAACAAAGAGAAGCACATATTAATCAATTCACCTATGGGGTTAATTCCCTCTTACATGGTTAGAAAGGAAACTTGCCTCTTCTCAAAGCTTACTTTTCGACCTCAAATTCACTCTAAAGTCTCAACTTGGTGCCGAACAATCCAAAACTAGTCAAATGATATATAAATTAATCAATACATATTCAAAAGTTTATATTCCAACTATTAAAGTGATTACACAACCCCAAATGTAGGATTCCTAAAATTCACCCCAGGCCCACGTGCCCGGATTCCAGAAATTTTCGAATAAAGTTGTTACTCATAACCTCATGAACTCAAATATATGATTTTCACTAAATTCTATAATAATTTCGTGGTTATATCCCATTTTTATAAAAAAACCCTAGGTTTTCACCTAAACCCATGATTTTCACTAATATATATGTTATAATCTTCCCATAAACTATGTATTTAACTCACAATAGGTAGAAATTACTTACTCTCAATGGCTAGGTCGAAATCCCCCTTTTTGAAGTTCCAAAATCGCCCTAGTGTGTGAAAAATAAGAGGAAAAGGCCTAAGTCCAGTATTAAATGAGGGTTCTATCATCAGCGATTTTCGCACATGCGGAGGGTTGACCACTTCTGCAGCTCCGCATCTACGGAAAAGTCATCGCAGATGCGGCCCTTGCCCAGTGGCCTACTTCCTCTTCTGCGGACCTCTGGCCCGCTCCTGCGACGCACACGCCACACATGTGGCTTAGGCCGCTCTTGCGGTCCCTTCTATCGCTCCTACGCGTTCGCAGGTGCGCACGCCCATCCGCTTCTGCAATCCCTGGTCAACGTACCCAGGCCACTTTTGTGGCAAGAAGCACATACCTGCGGGCTGACACCTACGACCATAAGCCACATGAATTGGTGCACCAGCAGCCCTTTTTGAGTCTTAACTCAATCCGTGCATCGTCCGAATGGAATTCGGGGCCCCCGAGGCCTCGTCCAAACATACCAAAAAGTCTATAAATATAATATGGACTTGTTCGAACTCTCAAAATGCGTAAAACAACAACAAAACCAATAATCACACCCCAAAGCCAAATTTAATCAAAATATGAACTTCAAGTTTCCAAATCGCTTCGAACAGGCTGAAACATACTTAGACTAATCAGAATGACACCAAAATTTGCATACAAGTCTTAAATCATCATAAGGAGCTATTCCCGGTCTCAAAATCTCGTTTGGACCTCGATATCACCAAAACTTAATCCAAACCAAATTTAAAGAACTTTAAAACCTTCAAAGAACCAACTTTCACTATTAGGCGATAACGCTCTCGGATAATCTAAAACCCGATCCGAACATATGCCCAAGTCCAAAATCATCATACGAACCTGTTGGAACCGTCAAATCCCGATTTTGAGGTTGTTTACTCAAAACGTTGATCGAAGTCAAACTTAGGCTTTTTAGCCAACCTTAAGGAACCTAGTGTTCCGATTTCAACCCGAACCCTTCCAAATCCCGAACTAACCATCCCCGCAAGTCATAAAATTATAAAAGCACGTACTAGGAGTCTCATTTAGGGGAACGAGATTATGGAAAGCAAAACGACCGATCGGGTCGTTACACTAACACTATTATTATTAAAAGGAGAGATAAAAACCCCTCCTTAAGAGAAGTGGTAGCCTAGAAAAAAGCCACATGGCATAAGTAGTTAATAATTAGTTATTGATTATTGTTTTTGAATTTAAATATCTATGAAATAATAAAATAAAATATTTTATAATAAAAACAAAAATTAAACAAAGTAATTGGTTGATAAAAATTTCTATTAACAACGTAAAAATACTAAATATTTTAAATAGAATAAAGAAAAAAATAGAACAAAAAAGTTATTCAATGACTATATAAGTCCCTTTAATTTAATAGAGATTTTATTATTGGGTATAGCATATTGACAAATAGGATGACCATTGAAATTTATTAAAGCAGTACGATCTATGTCACGCCCCAAATTCGAGGGACGGTACCGACACTCGACCGGGTGACCCCCAGTCAAGCGAACCTGATTTGCCTTTCCCACCCAACGCGTTTCTCCGTGTTTATAACATACATTATTTATGTGAAGCGGTGAGATAAGCTTAAAAGTGCGTGAATACCACATTAAGTCCAATTTATGCATATTAGATACACCACTTCCCGATACGGACCACGATTACAAATACATACAACCACTGCCCAAAATACACATATGCACCCACATAGTGTCTACGGAGCCTCTAAGAGTACTAGGAGCTTATACAATACTTGCCGGCAACAAGGCCCCGGCTATACCTTACAATACATAATACACTCAAAAAGGAGAAAGCTTGAACTACACATGGCCCCAAGAGGAAATGGGGCTCATCAGTACAGCTGAAAAGGGTGAGGAGAAGGCACCACTAACGGCGAGCTGAACAACCTGCTATGGACCCACCTACATCCATATAAAAGATGTAGCGCCCCCAGCAAAAAGGACGTTAGTACTGTGGAATAGTACTAGTATGTATAAAAAAACTTTATCCCAAGTACAATCAAGCAAATACACAATTAGTCAATGCACGTGGAAGGAAACAACCAAAATCAAACAAGATGCACAATCTGTCCCTTTTTCCCTTTCAACATCATCATATTCAAGAGCTCATAGATTTTCATTTCAGTAGTGATAACGATCACATTTCATCCTTATTACCTCGGCCACCCTTATCACCACAACCCATCAACCTTATTACTTCGTGTTGCGGTGCGCAACCAGACTCCGCCTGACAATTTTATTTCATAACAGCAACCACAAACAATTACATCACAAGAATCATCACCTCAAGGAATACAAGTTCATATCAACAATTTATGTATTTGGGCCCAAGGAACCATAACTCCCATCAAATAGTAATTTCATGAACATGGTGTTGCCACAATCGCTCAATTCAGTTACATTGTTTCACAATACTCTTTTTCATTACTTTCCACGTATGGCATTCAACTATTTTACACATTCCCACATTTGAGCACATTATCAATCTTTCGTTCATTACACATTAAACACCTTTCACAACTTCATACATCACAGTAGCATGACAATCAACCAGGAAAATCAGAGAATAGAATCTCACGGCTCAACACGTCTGAACAATCAATTCACATATTTCCAAACAAGGTACACATACCAAATACTCGGACCCAACAAGAGGATTTTACGAAGTTTAAAGTTAGCCATACATACCTGGGGTCTAAATTCCTTTTCAACTTTTACTCACAAATCACCGGACCGACTAGTACCGTCAATCTAGTTCACAATTAAACATATTCAACTCAGAATTGGAAACCATGCATACAATTTGAACTCTTTTTAAGACTTTATCAACTGCTATGTGACTCCCCCTTAGATTGCCAACCCCTTATTTGTGAACTTTACCCCAACCCGCTTCCTCTTACTAGATTATGGACATTAATGATCATGCATGCGAGGTATAAACTTATATTTTCAAGAATCAATTCATGAGAGTCCCCCTTTTGTTTAAAATCAGAAAACTAGTGAAAAGGGTTTGGAGATTCTTACCTGTTTGATTGAAGAAGAAGATGATTACTCAAAATTTCCAGGCCTTAGTGACTTTGAAAATCCAATTGGTAAAGATGAAGCTTTCTCTCTCAAGAACCCTCTCTCCCCTCTCTCTATTTTTGTTCAAAAAATGGTTAAAAATGAAGGGGAGGGCTGTTTTAATGAACTGGGGTCGGGTTCTAAAAATTAGAAAAATAGGGCCCGACACAAGAATACGGTCAGGAATGCGATGCGGTTCGCAGATCTGACCGCACAATGGCCCTCAAGATGGGCCAAAAATCCAGAACACACTGCCCAGGTATGCGACCAATTGTGCGGTCCGCATACACATTATGCGATCGCATACTGGACTGCATAGTTGACTTCAAATGGGGTAGTATTCTGCCTAGGTGTGCGACCATTATGCGGTCCGCATACATGCTGTGCGATCGCATAGTGCGTCGCATAACACCTACTTTCTGGAAGATTATATTCTTTAACTCTCGGGGTACTTTTTACTCAGTTCAGGTCTGTTTCAGAGATTCTCATAATAAAACAACTAGGGGACTTGTTCGGCATTATATTTATTTTTTATAACAAGAAAATTTTATGGCTCCTTACAATCTAATATGTTCAATTAAGCCCGATCATAATTTAATTTAATTTAATTAATATTCATCGCTCATCGCACGGGTACGAGTACTAGTTTCTAATTAAGAGTAGAGGAAGAACTCTCAAAGTCTCAATAGACATTAGTTTAGTTGCAACTATTGTATCTTATGACTCATAGTTTTGTTTGTGAGAATTTATTTAATAGGTAAATATTTAGCAAGGGTATAAGTGATGTTTTTGGTAATTTTAGTGTAGCTCAAATAGTATAAAATATACTTCATGTATACAGGGGCGAAAGAGAGAAGGTTCATTAGCACCCGGAAAGCTCGACAAAAATTTCATGTATTGCATGTACATATCTTTAGAAAATAGTACTCCTTCCATTTCAATATATGTGAAACTATTTTCTTTTTAGTTCGTGCCAAAAAGAATGACCCCTTTCCTTATTTGAAAATAATTTATCTTTAAGCAATGATTTATAGCCACACAAAATATATGTGCCTCATTTTACACCACAAGTTTAAAGTCTTCTATATTTTCTTAAACTCCGTGCTCAGTCAAATGAGTCCACATAAATTGAAACGAAGGGAGTAATATTTAGTAGTGGCACCCTATATACAAAGCAGATTTTGGTGAGTGCAAAAGTATCCCCGACCTTGTAACAACCCGACCGGTCGTTTACTTTTTATAACCCCCTTCCCATAAATAAGACTCTCCGTGTGTGTTTTTGTTGTTTTATGACTTGTAGGGATGGTTAGTTCGGGATTTGGAAGAGTTCGGGCTTGGTTCCATGGTTTGGCTTTAAAAGGACTAAGTTTGACTTCGGTCAATATTTTGAGTAAACGACTCCGAAATTGGGATTTTATTATTCCAATAGGTTCGTATGATGACTTTGGACTTGGGTGTATGTTCAGATCGAGTTTTGGATAACCCGGGAGTGTTTCGGCGCCTAATAGTGAAAGTTGGCTCTCTAAAGGTTTTAAAGTTCTTTAAATTAGTTTGGAGTAGGTTTTTGTGTTATCGAGGTCCAATTGGGATCCCGAGACCGTGAATAGTTCTGTATGGTGATTTAAGACTTGCGCGCAAAATTTAGTGTCGTTCCGAGTAGTTTAAATATGTTTTGGCACGTTCGGAGTAAGATGGAAGAACTTGAAGTTCAAAACTTGATTTAATTTGGTTTGGGGTATGATCCTTAGTTTCATTGTTGTTTTATGCGTTCTGAGGATGCAAGCGAGTCCGTTTTATGATTTCAAACTTGTTGTCACATTCCAACGGGGCCTTGGGGGCCCCAGAGGCCATTCGGACGGTGCGAATTGAGTTGAAACTCAAGAGGGCTGCCGCCGCACCAGTCTGGTATTCACGGACCTTCGAGCTTTGGCCCACAGGTGCGAGCCTGCAGGTGCGGGGGTTGAGTCGCAGATGCGACAATGGTAACTTTGGCCTTGGACCACATATGCGGGTTTTTTTGCGCACCTGCGAACGCACATGTGCAGTTGGGGAGGACGCAGATGCGGCTCATGCCGCATGAGCGGCCCACTCGCCGCAGAAGTGGAAATCCTATCTGCAAGAGAGGCCCTCACTGGGCTTGAGGAACTCCGTAGAAGTGGACCTAGCACCACAAATGCGGCAGAAGCACCACAAGTGCGAAAAACGCTGGAGACAGAACACTTCATTTAAGTCGGGACTTAGGCCTTTTGAGCTCATTTATTGCATTCCTGGGGAAATGTTTGGAGCTCTTAGAGAGGGGATTTCACCTAACACTTTGAGGTAAGTAATCCATGCACAATGTGAGTTAAATACATAGTTTATGGGTAGATTTAACATGTAAACTTTATGAAATCATGGGTTTAGATGAAAAACCTAGGTTTTGATAAAAATGGAATTTAACCACGAAAATGGTTATGGAATTTAGTAAAAATTATATATTTGAGTTCATGTGGTTATGTTTAACAACTTTCTTCAAAAATTTTCGGAATCTGGGCACGTGGGCCCGGGGTGAATTTTAGGAACTCTTCAATTGGGGTTGGGTAATCACTTTAATAGTAAGGATATGAACTTTTGAACATGTATTGACTAATTTATATAATATTTGACTAGTTTCGAGTCGTTTGGCACCGAATTGAGGGTTCTCAGCACAATCTTGGATCGGAAAGTAGGCTTTGAGACGAGGTAAGTCTATTTTCTAACCTTGTAAGAGGGAATTAATCCCGTAGGTGAATTTAGTTAATATGTACTTCTATTTGTGGGGGAAACGCACGAACGAGGTAACGAGAGTCCGCACGTAGATATTAATTATACTTATGTCCGGGTAATTTTAGGTTTACACCATGCTTTGTTGACACCGTTATTTGATTATGCTTACTAAATGCCTTGAATAGAGTTGAGATTGAGGATTTCAAGATTTTAAAATTTTCTTATTGAATTTCTTGTTTTGGAAAGAATTTTAGGATATTATGATAACTTGAGAAATATATGTTCAACCGCCTCGCAAGTATATTACGCGAGCGGGGTAAATTTCTACTACTTTCATGGGAGCGGGCCGTTCGCCTCGGCAGGTTAATACATGCATCTATGGTTCATGTCGTTCGACCCTCGGCAGTGCACACATATAGACATATGCAGAAATCAATGCATAATAAACACAATGGTACACTTAAGGCATGATGTGGTAAGACTACTCGGACATATCATGAAATATAGCTACGCACAGACTCTCATCATCTAGTGCGTACGTAGATCCCCACATAAGTAGTACACAACAAGATACACCTAAGGGCATGAGTTTCCTCTTACAAGGTTAGGCAATAGACTTATCTCGTTCCCATAGTAAGTGTCGATGTCGACCCCTCGTCACTACTTCGTCGAGGTTAGACTGGATACTTACTGGGTACATGTTGTTTATATACTCACGCTACACTTTTGCACTAATGGTGCAGGATCTGAGGTAGGTGCATTCGGCAGTAATCCCAACGCACACTCCTGATACCCCGAGGCTTAGTGGTGAGCTGCTTTCCGAGCCGTTCTGCAGCACCCAAAGTCTCTCTATTGTATTTATTTTCTATCTACTCTATTTCAGACAATAGTTTAGCATTTTGTATATTATACTAGTAGATCATATACTTGTGACATCAGGTCTCAGAATTATGCTAGTAGGCATTCGATGGCTGACGAGTGTCTGGCGTGTGTATAAATTAACTCGTACTCTATCAAATTATAATATAGAAAGATGTCGAACCCACAGAGATTGATTTATCTATTCTACAAACATTTCTTGTTTTAATTACTATTTGAGAAAATCAGGAAGAAATGAGTTGCGAATTAACTTGACTAAAAATGCATGAATAGAACAATAGAAAATATTTTTTTTATTATATAAATATGAAAAAGGGTGTTAGGATCCTGACTTCACTTAATATTTTTATTATATAGTAGATGTATTTATTCTTCAATTTCTACTTCTCATAAATGTATAAATGTCTCTCACGATTACATTTATATATTATTACTAGTGTTGAACAATTAATTGCACACCCCTCAGTTATACGAATTAATTGTTAAAATGGTAATATTAAATAACCAGAAATATATACTTGAACTAAAATATGCTCTTTTTAGTAGGTCCCTTTCGGTTACCCTACTTGTTATAACTGATTACTACAATATTCGCCTCTTTCGATTACAAATAAGTGTAGAATCAATTTTAACATATAAGAGCTAGATGACTCTAACTAAAAGTTAACATCTATCAATACCAAAACTAACTATATTACTTCTTTCGCCTCTTTCGATTACAGAATTAATAAGAAGTTAATATGCAGTATGAAATAGATAGATGTTAACAAATTTAAATAACAACTAATTATAAAGAAGATAAAATTTAAATGAAAAGTTTCAGCTCAAGTATGTGAAATTGAGGAATAATATCTACTATTATATAGAAATATTAAGATACGCCATTCTCCCAACACAAGAAAAGTTACTCCATAATGGAGTTAGTACTAACAGCGGAAATTTTCTTGTCCATTAAATAAAAAAATAAATAGGAATATTCAAGAAGAATAACTCCCACTGTTTTATTAAAAATATGAACTAGAATAATTTCCTATACTGAATAACTGAAGAAATTGATATTCAAAATTTATAATTAGAAAGTAAGATACATAAAGTTTCTACTGCTCTCTCTTCCCCCTTTTCTAACTAGCTCCAAGTTCCCATTTTATAGCTTCACGTTATCTTTTGAATTGCAAATCTTTGATATCTTTTTCCTTTGCATTTGGAGGTCACGGCTGAGCTTGAATCTCCTCCAAAAGTCATTTGCATTTTCAAGCTTTAATGATTTCCTTTTTGTGTTTTCTTCTTGATTGATTACTATTTTTTTTTGTACTTAATTATGGTATTTCTTGCAATTAAAATATAAACATTAGTATTTAAATTAAAAGTAATACTTATGTCTGCATGATACTTTCTTCCTATCAATGGCTTTTGAGCATCTATTTCAACACACTTGTTCTTATATTAGTTTACACTTTATTTTATTAAAATTTTTACCTCTTACTTACCTGATAAATAAAAATCAACTATCTCGAAATTGTTAAAGGAAATAAATACATGACTAGTTCATCGTTGACTTGGCTAGCGACGATGTTGGGTACTATCACGGCTTATAAGTGAAATTGGGTCGTGACAACATGGTATCAGAGCACTAGGTTCACGTAGTCTCACAAGTTATGAGCATGCCTAATAGAGTCTTGCGGATCGGTACAGAGATGTCCGTACATATCTTCGAGAGGCTATAGGGTGTTAGGAAACCACTCTTTCTTTATCTCCTATCGTGCAGTTCATGTTGTGCTATGTATCTTTCTCTTATTCTCTCACAGATGGTGAGAACGCGTGGAAAATGTACCCGATTATGGAGGAGCTGCTCCCCCTGTGGCTAGAGGCCGAGGCAGAGGCTGAGAGAGGGCTCCAGCTCGTGGAGAGGATGAGGACGTCCTAGAGTTGCTCCAGCTGTGTGTCACGACCCAAATTCCCCTCCGTTGGGTATCGTGATGGCACCTAATCTTAGGAACTAGGTAATCCTAACATATACTGAATGACGATAATTAAATAGCGTCTAAAAACTTTAGAAATTTAATTCTCTATAAACTTACGATTCCCAAAACAGGTAGTACAAGTCATAAGCCCTTTCTAGGAGTAGTTATACATAATAAATACATCACTGTTCCGGAAATGAATGAAACAATGGAAATAAATACAACAGAAAGTGACTTCAGAGCCTGCAAACATCCAGCAGGTACACCTTGAAGTCGTCAACCACACCGAGCGTAAGTATCAAAACTGACCCGGTCCGAAGTACCTGGTTCAGCATAAAAAGATATGCAGAAGTTTAGTATGAGTACACCACAGTGGTACTCAGTAAGTATCAAGCCTAACCTCGGTAGAGTAGTGACGAGGCCAGGCCAAGACACTGCCGAATATATATAACCTGCAGGATATGACTCAAGTCTAACAAGAAAGGACTATCAAAGTAATACCGATAGCAGAAGGATATCAAGTTGCAAATAGTAGTAACAAATAGAGGAAAACACGAATGGCAGCAAGAACCGACCAAGTAATTAATCCACAACATAGTAGGGGTCCGGATGAAGCATAAATGAGTTCAAACAAAGAAAGCAACATTAACTCAACCAATCGAATCACTTCTAATATACCATTTCAACAATCCCAATCCTAGTAATCTCCTAACATAATCATAACTTCCAAACCTTTAACACACATGGCACCTGGTGCACACACATTTCTATTTCACTTTGCACGGCATATTCCACGCGCTACTCTGTATATCATATATGTGTCACATGCTAATTTAAGGTATTCAATAGGCTCCATTCATATATCGTAAGGTAATAATACCGTTTCTAGACCAAGTAAAGAAATCAGTGAGAAAGATGAGTTTATTTTTGAAACTGTTTGAGTGAAGAAAATAACATTTCCAAATAAAATACAACACCTGATAAGCTATTGAATTTAATGTAGAGTTTATTAGGTTAAAAATATAATAACAATTCCTTTGTAAGTAAAATAAAACCCCAGACAGGTTGAGAACATTAAGTTGAGAAAGCAGTTGAAGTAAGATATGACAACTAGTAGAAAATGGTAAGTATCGAATAAATGGCGGGTTCTAACTTAAAGCCACACAAGGTAACATGATATTAGTTCTTTTATTTTTAAAAAAAAATATTATCTTACTAATGACTTAGTAGGCCAAGAAGTAATGGCTCAACATAGTAAATTCACTTTGGAAATTGGTAATTTACAGAAATAAATACATAACTCAAGTGTCTTATTAGTGTCCAGCTATAACTAATCCTTAAGTGAAATGTAAAACTACCGAATAGCTTACACAGTCAGAGAACAATACATAAAACACATAAACTGATGAGACGCGCATCCCGATCCCACCAGACAACACAAAATCCTCCCTTATTCCTTCGTAACAATAACAATAACAGTAAATAATATATATGCTGCAGCGCGCAACCCGATCCCACCATATATCAATATCAATATGACAATTCACCCTTATTACACCATATCAATCCACCCTTATTCTTCTTGTTGCGGCGTGCAACCCGATCCTACCGTATGATAACAATTCACCCTTATTCCTCCTCAATATATATCATTCTTATTCCTCTTTTTGCGGCATGCAACCCGATCCCACCATATAATATCAATTCACCCTTATTCCTCCTCAATATGTATATCACTCTTATTCCTTCTGTTGCGGCGTACAACCCAATCCCACCATATAATAACATAAATCAATCAACAGCAATTCAACAGCTCAATTACAAGAAATTCTACAACGAAAAGTATGAGTACATGGCAATAAGCGAACAACGTAACAATCAAAGGAATACAATAACCTTTACAAGGAAACAAGACATGTAAGGCACGTGATAACTACACAGGTATTCACAGCAACTTGGACTCGTAACAGATAAGCACGTAATCATAGAATAACTCAACAATTAGGAGGTAACAAGATAATAATGAAGGCAATGAAAACAACCAAAGAATATGGAGGCCAAATAACAAATAAGAGGCAAATAAGGACTAACAACGTCATATAGAGCATGTGAGAGTAGTCTAACAAAGAGATACCACATTTTATGACAATTTACTCAAAAGCAAATAAAGAGACTAGGCAATCTAACCTGCCAATACCACATATAAACTGTGTACCCACTCGTCACCTTGAGTACACGGCATTCACATATCAAGATAGCACAATTGACTCAATTCCTAAGGAGTGGTTTTCCCCACACAAAGTTAGACAAGATACTTACACATTTTGCAAAAAGTCAACAAAAGTCAACTCCTCGGGCCCACACCTCGAAAGCTAACAAAATTTATAAAACCCAAACACCCATTCCAATACGAGTTCAACCACACAAAAATTATCAAGTTCTGATACCAATTCGTCCTTCAAATCATGATTTTACATTTTGAAAGTTTTTTACAAATTTCCCAAATTATCCTTGAAAATTTCATGAATTTGATGTTAAATCTAAGATATAATCACAAAATATAGTTGGAAATTGATTAAAGGCATTACCCAATGATTTGGTATGAAAATCTTCTCTCAAAATCGCCCACTTTCGGACCTAGGGTTCAAAATATGATAAAAATGAAGCTAAGATTCGGAATGCCTAGCTTTTAGCAGGCTGCAGATGTCGCATTTCCGACACTGGGTTCGCAAATGCGAACTCGCAAAAGCGAACAATTCTTCTCAAAAGCAAAGCCTGAAAAATCCTGCCTTCATCGCAAATGCAATAGTGAGTTCGCAAATGCAAACTCTGAAGGCTTCACAAAAGCAGTGCTTTCTTCGCAAATATGACCTAATCCCCAGCAGCCCAGGTTCGCAATTGCGATGACTACCTCGCAATTGGGGTAGTCGCATTTGCGACCAAAACCTCGCAAATGCGAGAAAACCAGAACCAGCACACAAAAAGGTTAACAAAACAATCCGAAACTAATCTGAAACTCACCTGAGCCCCCGAGGCACCAAACCAAACACTCACGCATGTATGAAAACATAATACGAACTCGCTCGCGTAATTGGAACACCAAAATAACCTCTAGAACCGAGAATCAGATGCCAAAATGCATGAAAATCACCATGAACTTCAAGAACTTCTAGAATTGCAACCAAGCATCTGAACCACATCAAATCAACTCCAAACGACACCAAAGTTTGCATGCAAGTTACAATTGGTGAAATGAACCTATTCCAAATTCCAAAACCACAATCCGGACCCGATAGCCTTAAAGTCAAACCATTGTCAAACTTAGGAAGATTCTCAACCTTTAAATTGCCAACTTCCGCCAAATGATGCCGAAACCATTTTGAAATATCCAAATGAAATTCAGGGAATACGCCCAAGCCCAAAATCACTCTTCGGATCTACCGGAATTGCCAAAACTCCGATCCGAGGTCAAATACTCAAAAGCCAAACCCCGAGTCAGTTTCTTTAACTTCGGACTTCTAAAATGAGAGTCACTCCTAAAATCCTTTCTGAACCTCTCAAAAACCCAAACCGACGATGCACGCAAGTAATAATACACTTTGTGAAGCTACTTGTGACCTCAAACTGCCAAATTGGACGAAATTGCTGAAAACGACCAGTCGGGTTGTTACACTATGCCACCAGTAGATCCAATAGAGACCGTATTATTGAGGGCAGGGCGAGGTGCTTGTAGCAGAGCCGGACCTAGTGGATTTCATGTCTTCATCATGGGCCGTATGCTGCAGTTCATGGATTCTCAGGCTTATTTATTTCCAATAAGTCCAGCCACATCTCAGGTGGGAGGGGGAGAACAGACCCCTACCGATCAGGCTCCAGGTCATACAACTATCGTATATCAAACCCCAGGCACACTACCTGTGGGCGGAGCTCAGCCAGTTGTAGCAGCTATACCTGAGCCTAGACCATTTGCGGCCGGCAAGCCGCATAAGCTATTGGACAGATGGACCAGGCTACATCCTCCTGTCTTTGGAGGTGAGCGACATGAGGACCCCCAGAACTTTATTGATCGGTGCAGGGAAAGACTGCACAACATGAGTATATTAGAGTCCCACGGGGTGGACTTTACCACCTTTCCGCAGGAGGGCATGACCCGTAGATGGTGGCCGTCCTATCTTCTCGGCAAATTAGCAGGTTCTCGTACCTTGACTTGGGACCAGTTCACACATATCTTTTTAAGGTATATTCCACCCTGTCAAAGGGAAGATTTGCAGTTTTAGTTTGAGCAGCTCCAGCAGGGTCAGATGTCCGTGATAAACTATGAGGCGAGACTCTCCAAGTTGTCTCATAATGCACTTATGATACTTCCTCCCGATGCAAAGAGGGTGAAGAGATTTGTTGCAGGGTTGCACTCTGGTATCCCGACCACCATGTCCTAGGAGGTTGAGATGGGGACTTGTTACGAGCTAGTTGTGGAGATAGCTCGAAGGATCGTGGTGTTCGTCTGTAGAGCCGAGAAAAGATGCCACGGGACAAGCGGTTCTATTATCCGGAGGGTTCAATAGTGCTCCGTCTGGGGGAAGAGGTCAGTTTGGGAGAGGTCAGCTGATCAGGCCCACATATTCAGCACCTCCGCCTTCTTGGGATGCTCTAGTGTGGCTCTATTTTAGCGCCATGCTAGAGAGCTCCTACTGCTCACCAGCTATTCAGGGTTCCTCTAGTGGGTATTCAAGCCATCAGGGCAGACTTTAGGTCAGCAATCCACTGCTCCGAGGGGTTGTTATGAGTGTGGGGATCATGGCCACATGAAGAGGTTTTATCCTAGGCTTCGGGGCAAGGAAGTACAACAGGGTCATCAGCCTATGATTTCAGTACCAGTTGCCGCACCAGGCGTCCAGCCGCCCAGAGGCGAGGGCAGGTAGGTAAAGGATGTCCTAGAGGTGAAGGCCAGTCAGGTAGTGTTCCAGCTAGGTTCTATGCTTTTCCGGATAGACCAAATGTAGTTGCCTCAGATGCCGTGATTACATGTATTATTTCTGTTTGCGGTAGGGATTCTTTGATACTATTTGATCCAGGGTCTACATATTCATATTTTTCATCTCTATTTGCTCATTTCCTGGTGTTACCTCGATGGTCCTTGAGTACTCCTGTATATGTGTCCACGCCAGTAGGCGATTCTGTTGTGGTGGATCGGATCTACCGGTTCTGTATTGTGACTTTTTGTGGTTATGAGGCTAGAGTGGATCTTCTATTGCTTGATATGACCGACCTTGAGGTAATCCTGGGCATGGATTGGTTGTCTCCATATCGCTCCATTCTTTATTTCCATGCCAAGACTGTTACCTTGATGATGCCAGAGCTGCCTAGATTGGAATGTAAGGGTTCGTCTGTTAGTTCATCAAGTCAGGTTATATTTTTCTGAAGGGTTGACACATGGTCGAGAAGGTTTGCTTAGCTTATCTAGATTATGTTCGGGATACTATCGCAGAGACTCCAGTGATTGATTCAGTGCCCATGGTTCGGGATTTCTCCGATGTATTTCTTTCTGATCTTCCAGGCATGACGCCAGATCGTGATATCGATTTTTGCATTGATTTGGCTCTATACTTAGCCTATCTCTATTCCTCCCTACCGCATGGATCTGGAAGAGTTTAAGAAGTTGAAATAATAGCTTGAGGAGTTGCTAATAAAGGGGTTCGTCAAACCGAGTATGTCGCCTTGAGGTGCACCAATGTTATTTGTGAAGAAGAAAGATGGTACTATGTGGATGTGCTTTGATTATCGCCATTTGAACACAGTTACCATTAAGAAAAAGTACCTGTTGACGCGTCATGATGATTTTTGACCAGTTGCAGGGTGCTAGGGTGTTCACTAAGATTGACTTGAGATCGGGATACCATCGGTTGAATATTCATGATTCAGATGTTCCGAAGACGGCTTTCCAGACAAGATATGGCCAGTATGAGTTTCTAGTGACATCGTTCGATTTGACTAACGCCCCGGTGGCTCTGATACCAATTTTGGGTGGGGTTGTTTTCTTAATTATCATTTAAATGATTTTTCATAATATTCTTTCTGTAGCGGAATTAATCTGAATATTTCTTTTAGGCTTTCTAATATATATTCTATGTATTCTATATCTTTGGTTCTTTGATATTCTTCTATATTGGTTTTTATTAAGTTTGATAGTAAATTTATACTGTCGGTAGTTTGCTGCCAATATTGTAGGTATATATGATTCATTATTGTTCTGAATATAAATCTAACTCATATAGGTCTATGTTTATATGATCTNTGTGTTATAAGTAATTCTGTCTAATTTTGATTCATTATTTCTGTTATTTCAAAATTAACTAATTTTTTATAGATTATCCTTTTATTTCTATTTCATCGTCTGTTAGTTCATATATACTATCTTCGCTATTTAATTCATAATCTATGTATTCTATCTGCATGTATTTTTCATCTTCAATTATTATTTCGGTTATTTACTTTTTCTTTAGGTTCTTAGGTGCTCTGCAGTCTTTAGCTATATGTCCTAATTTTTCACAGTTATAACACGTACATTTTGTCAGTTTCTTCTTTGGTCTATATGGTCTTTTGTGTTGATAATTTTTTACATAATATCTTTTTCTTGGTTTTTTATGTTTATATTTTGACCTATATTTTTTATATTTCTTCGTTCTCCATTTTCTATTATATTTATCTGTACACCCGAATTGTGGGGCTGTTTTATTTTTACAACATGCTAAATTTTTTATTAGTGTTTTTTCCATTTTTATTTTTTCCTTATATTTTTCACATATTTGTATAAACCATTGTTGTAGGAATTTTATTCTAGTTCCCAAAGTATCTGCTAATCCTGCTTCATTCCAGTCTTTTATTATTTTTGAACTAAATGGTTCGGGTAATTTTGTAAAATATAATCTTCTTATTTCTCTACTTTCTTCTGCACTGTATGTCCCTTTATAATAATATTCTTTAAATGCACAAGTATATTCATCTATATAGCACATATTACATATCGCTAGTTTTGTTATTAGATTTCTGTTTATTATTTTATCTTTATTTTGTTCTTCTATTTCTGTAGTCATGCTACTAAATTCGTTTCTTATGGCTATCTCATATTTGTATAATATTTCCATATTTGTTGTTGCCATTTCACCATCAAATTTTCTATTACATCTTAAGGTATCTAGACTTTCTTTTGTTAAATTGTGTAACCATAGTTTTACTGTTCCTATGAGTGTCCTTTCTATATATCCCGGTGTTTCTTTTATTCCTATCTTATTATCTACCAATTGTTTTGATATATATCCTATCCATAGTTGTATTGTTTTATTTGTATCTGCTACACAATCTAAGTCTAAGAAATTATATTGTTCAGATATTGGTTTTGGTGTCCATTTATT